>JAJJWW010016036.1:0-223995 GCA_023531295.1 Papaver armeniacum | reverse complement strand
TCTTAAAGAAAGTTTGTACCATACACACGAGATCCTTACCAATTCTTTCCCAATTTTGTTGGAAAATAATCGGCGGAAAACCATCAAGTCCCGGACTTTTTTCCGGTTCCATTGAAAATATAACTTTCTTAATTTCCCCTTCAGTAGGAATCGAGCATAGTTCATTGTTTTCATTAGCAGTTATACAATTTGGTATCAGATCAATCATCTTCTTATCAATAGTTGGTTTCACAGTCGTCGCAATACTCTTAAAGTGTTCAGTTATACATGCCGCTATTTCTTGTCTAGAATTTATCCAATTTCCTTCATTATTTTGAATAGTCTCTATTCTATTTCTTCAGAATCTTTGTTTTGCTTTACTGTGAAAAAACTTCGTGTTTCTGTCTCCTAAGTTAAATTTATATCTCTACTTTTGTCTTTCCAAAACTTTTCCATTTAGTTAATTCCTTATTCAACTTGGCAAGATTAGTAGCTTTGTACTGATCCATCTGTCTACTGTTTGTTTGTTCCAAGTCTTTCTTTATTTTTTCTATGTTTGTTTTTATATGTACGAAAGTATTTTTATTCCACAGTCTTAAGGTGTATTTCACATTAGATAGTTTTCTTGAGAAGGAAAATGCTGGAGATCCTCTGATTTGAGTATTCCAGCATTCCTGGATGACACCAGCACATTGATAGTGCTTCATCCATTCCCCAAAGTACTTAAATGGTGTTGCACCATCATTTCAGGTATTATGAGTGCTAAGGCAAATTGGCACATGGTCAAAAGATAGAGGACCAAGGTGTGTTATGTTTGAATTAGGAAATTTTATGTTCCATCTATTATTCACCAGTCCACGGTCTAGTCTTTGTTCCAAAAAGTTTAAATCTACTCTTTTATTATTCCATGTAAAAGTATACCCACTAAAACCAAGGTCCATAAGACCACAGTTTTCTATAAGAGCACTGAAAATATCAGCTTCTCTTTGTTTAAAAGGATATGGGCCTTTTTTCTCTTCCTCATGAAGTACAACATTACAATCTCCTATCACTACCGAAGGTTTGTCTATGTTATTTACCATACTCTTAATTATATCTCATGAATCTAATTTTAAATGAGTATATGGACTGCCATAAAAGCATGTTAGCACCCAATAGTTGTCATTGTTATTTATCTCTACTTTTGCATTTATGTGATTATGATTGTAATCTAAAAATTTTATTTGCATGTTATTTTTCCACAAGAGACAAAGCCCCCCTGCAGTACCTCTAGGAGGTACAAGCCAGTAATTGTAAACATTATCTTTTCGCATAATGCGATGCATTTCTTTGTTTTGCTGTTTAGTTTCTGAAAGAAAGAGTATGTCTGGATTGTTTTTATCTAGAATATCATTCAGGCTATTTATCGTTTCTACATTTTCTAGGCCCTGGCAATTCCAGGCTATGGTGATAACAAATTGCCAGAAGTAAGATACTTCTGGATACTCTAGGTCTAACAGCGCGTATTGATAACACATACTACCAGTGAATTGGAAGTAAACCAGACCATTTAGATTATATCATCTATCTCTATGATTTCTTATCATGCCCTGGATTACACACACAATATTGTAAACATACAATTGTATCATTTTTTTGTCATGCAAAATTGTAGTTATATATACCAAAGCTTCATACAGTTGTCTATGTTTCATCCTAGACATGCTTCTATGCTTTCTGCTTGGGGTTAGAAACCAATAATCATAATCATAGCTAATGTATTGATAAACAAAAAAAATTACAGGATTCACTATAGAAATTACTTGAAAGTTTAGGCAACAGATTGGAGTTAAGGGTTACCTCATTGAAGATCGGAAGGACTTTCATAGATTGATTTATGGCTTCGGCATAGGTTATTGAAATAAGGTAAGTAAGATATGGAACCAATTTATCTACCATGAAAAGATATACCTTGGGATTGGACATAGTTTGTTCTAGCCTGTGATTTCTCAGAGGTTTCCTTTTTTTCCATTTATAGCAAAGGGTACCTGGGATTTTCCGAGTACGAATTAGTTTTGAGATACAAGATATTTGACTTCTGAAAAATTTGATTAACTTCATATTATTGCTAAGAGATACACAGGCGTAGAGAACAAATGAGAAATGGTTAAGAAATTTAAAAAAAAAATTGAAAATCGTATTTAAAACAAGAGAAATTAAAACAGAAGAAGATAGAGATCAGAAATTAAGGTCTAAAGGTCAAAAATAATCAAGATACAATTCCGGAAAATTGTTATTTTCCGGGTTTTTGAAGCTTTGGATCCAAAATTGAATCTTAAAACTTGGTGTCTTTGAGATGCCAGGAATAGAACTTTGTTTCCCCGAGTCTTAATGTCTTTCAATCTTGGGTTAACAATGTCTTTGAGTATTGGTAACTTGAGTCTTCGTATCTCGGTGTCTTAGAACATAAAAATCAATTGAAGCTAGGTTTTTGAAGAACTTGTAATCGTGTTTTAGAAACTATAATCGACATATCTGAAATGGGTTTTGATTTGTAGACATAAGAAGGGATTGTTGGTGATTTTTGATGAACATCACCATTGTTTGCGGTGGTTACTGGCTAGTTCATGGCAAGAAAGAGGTGTTTTGGTGGTTTTGAAAGTGGTGGAGGAAAAATCTCCTAAACCAGGTGAGAGAGAGAGAGAGGTATAATCGCCTAAACCAGGTGAGAGAGAGGTGAGAGAGAGGTATATTCTTATTTCCTCCTAAGGCCATAAAACTAATGACCAGATAATTAATATCGACCTTATGATACGCAGTTTGCAATTCCATGCCATCTAATTCCAAGATTTCCAAATGCTTGGTCGTGCGTGCTTGTCTGGTCTGATCAGAACATCACCGGTCACCCTCTCTGGAGATGTCATTTCAGCAAATAATTCACAGCTTGAAAAATAAATGTCATTCTATTTTTTATTTTATTTTGGAGTTATAGAGGATCTCCACCCTGGATCATGGGTGGGGACTAATCATGCCAAGATCAACTAAGCCCTATTAGTTAGAGAACATTCAATAATTAGTCGATCAAAACTTCATTGAAAATGGTACTTAATGATTAGACTCATCCAACTAATACTTGGTATGTTTGTTTGTGTACATGTAATGTAAAACATTCTTCGAAAAACAAACCTAGAAGGAAACAAAAGAGAACTTTCTATCTCAATCATGTTTCTGCAATTATTGTTCTTTTTTTTCTTGCAGTTTTCTGGGTTAATCCTAACATCATCAGTGTCAACTCCATTACCAGAAACAAAGCCTGGTAGCGATATAAAAAATGTGGCAACCTCACTATTCCATACCCGTTTGGTATAGGTCCAAATGAGAATGGTTGTTCACTTACCGGAGTCGAATCACTTCCTTACAATATTACATGTGATACCACTTATGATCCTCCCAAACCCTTCATACGAATCGGTAGAAACTATAAAGCAGGTCAAGATCGTAGCATTGAAGTTATAAGTATATATCAGAAACCGAAGTTCGCATTAAAAACTGGCCAGCTACAAGGTGTTATTAGTACGAATCGGGTGAACTTACCTTGGATGAAGGTGTAGGTTGGATGAATTTCAGTGAAACTCCATTTACAGTTTCATACACGAAGAACAAATATGTTGGTCTCGGTTGTGATACATTGTCTCTCATTTATAAACCGATTCTTAACTTTAAAACAGATTGTATTGTAGTTGAGGAAAATCCCACAACTACACCCTTTGTAATGATAATAACACAAAGCTTAATTCATATGGATCAACTCAAACATTAATGATATTATTCACCACTTTGGCACTAGTATGATCTTCTCAAACACTTTGTATTGAATGTGTGATCTTCCTACAATGATTACAAGAAAAGTTTGTATACAACAATGGAGAAATATGAGATCTAAACTAAGTTCTAATGGATTCTTCGTGCTTCTTCAGGTGGAGATGATCATCGCGTTATCTTTACCGCGACTATTCTTCGTGCTCTTATTTTGTTATCGCACCATTCTTCTTCGTGTTGATTCCTGGTAATTGTCGTATGCTCGTGCTTGAGGTTGTTTTGGTTAGAATAAAGTTGTATGTTTATCTTGTGCGATATTTCGCCCCTACATTTTGCCTCTTCTCACGTTGTTCTTCTGCAAGTGGAATAATGCGAGAATCCTGGTCAAATATCGCGTCAGTCTTGTATTTTCGTTTTCTTTGTCTTATCCGACATGCTTCCGTATTTTCTGCACAATTGTTACACGTTTTGTCGATTTCCTCCTTTTTCGGCGGTGCGTCTTTATTGGTTTTCCTTGAATTAATATCCAGGGAGAGGGAAAGTATTGCTTATATTTTCCTTCTTCTCTTGTTCGACTTCCTCTTCTCTTTTCTGGTTTTGTGGCTTTCATGGCGGATCATGATGCATCCATTCCTTCTGCTTTCTCGTCTTTTCGGTGAATTCTTGGCCCAACTCTTCATATTTTGTATGTCCTTTATCATTTTCCCCATTTCTCTTTTGTTTATTTCTTATTTTGGTATTCACATACTCAGATTCAAATCCATATCGATCGGGGAATCAATGGAGGGTTATAAGAACTTTCATCGTGATTGGGGGCGAAGTAGGGGCAGTGTCTCGCTTTCTTCTATTCCAAGCATGACGATATTTCCTCTCGGATATATGGTACCCAATTTGATCCTCGGGTCACCATCCAGAAAGAATTATCCAAATTTATTGTTGGAAGGATCTGTTTTGCTGTTGTACGTGTTTTAGCTTGGAGTCACCTTGTTCGTCGGTGGGGTTTGGGATGATTAAGGGCGATGATGAGTCTTATTTTTGACGGAAAAGGCTAGGGGAAGGCTTGCGACCAGGAATTTTATTTTTGCTCTTTTTTGTACCTTCTTCTTCTGTTGTTTGCGTGATTTCCGGGTGTTTCCTATCTTGGGGGCGTACCATTACTTCGTAGTTGTATTCCTTTTGTGCACTCAAAACTTTTAAAATATACAAGTATCCTGAACATGAATGATTTTTTATTCTATGTTACTTTGTTAAATGTGCCTCAGTGTGCTTTAAGGTATTCTAGGAATCGGACTGAGAAGGCGGAAAGCATATGAATTTTAGTATTCCCATACTTTCCTTTGCTTTCCACTTTTGAAGGAAGATTTGTGTTCTAATATGTCATGCTAATATTGTTTATGCAAACTAAGTGATACTACGAAAACATTAGAGTGCGAATGTTTGTTTACAACCTACACGAATATTGGATTTAGGCTCATGCGAATATCAGGATAACGTGAATAATAAATCAGGGCGAAAACTAAATTCTTAACTGCCTATTATCGTGTTATTCAGGCATGCGAAATTATATCATGCTCTTAGGGTTTGATGCTTATGCGAAATCAATTTTTATTTAACATTGTAATTTGATTGGGTATAGTGTGTGTCTCATAGTAATGGGATGAGCATGGATTTTCATTCAGGTTCTACCTAGCATGTTATGGTAAGTAAATATTTCGAAATCTTAGAATATTATTTCAACTTTTAAATGTACTTAGCTTATCAGGAGCGTGCCTCCTTACTGTTCCTTCGTGTCTCAGCACGATTTTTCATTGCCTCAGTTTCCTTCGCACTCCTTTGTAATTTGTATTTGGATGATCTTTTATAGGTATTATTTTCTTCCTAAGTAAGGTCTTATTTCCTTCCCCCCGCGTAGAGAACTCAAAGGACTTATGGTCGCCTTGGGAAGGGTCTTAAACATTGGGCGACGAAATCTCAGTTCCATGTGCTCTTGCGAGTCATTGGCCATCGATCTCACCTTATCTGTGCTAATATTTTTACCTCCTCAAGTTGTATTTGTGATAATATGCAAGGTATTATATACTCCCGTGAGTACAAGTCCCAACACATTGTCGTCTTTGACACAATTCAGCTCCCTAGTGGAGGGTGTCATCCCTTTATATTCCCCCTGAGTTGCCCTTTCAAGGAGGACACCCCTAACCATTTCAGTTGGGATCCTTCCATCCAGTCATGCGACAATAAGTGTTATCGTGATCTTATTCCCTCCGCCAATATGGCTTTTAAGTACAAGACCACACCCTAGGTGTGGTTTCTTTGGGACCGAGTGTATCCAAGCCAGGAAATCCTTCTACTCCACTGGTCATGTTTATACACCCCATGCCGGAGAACTTATTCGTTGAGTGGTTCGTTCTCAGTGGCCTCTGACGGATAGGATTTTATTTCGCCCCAATATAAGTGACTTCTCCAAGATTTTCCCAATATGACGCACGCCAGGGCTTATGGTCGCCTCTTACGTGATCGTACTAAAACACCGTCGCACAATCACGCGAACTAAGTTGACACGCCAAAATTGGGTACCCAGCCTCCCTAATTAGAGGTTTTAATATGTAGCTTGCTGCCCCCTATTGAGGTCTTACGTAATAGTCGTGTAGACTTTGTTTCGCCTTTGGCCTGTTGCTTTTCACTTTGCTGAAGAAATGCTTTATTGGAAATATTTTATCAGGTATATTTCTTTTCATTTATTTGTTTTTTTCTTGTGGTACATTGTGTCGCTTAAGGATAATACTTTTTGAGGTATAAACTGTTCCAAGGGTGGTTGAGCGTTTTCTGCCCTTCTTTGTCTGTGAGTTCATATGCTCCATTTCCGACGATGCTTTTGACAATGTATGGTCCTTCCCAGTTTTTCACGAGCTTTCCTTCTGACTCTCTCTGGTACGGTGCGATTTTGCGCAATACCAGATCTCCGACATTAAAGTTTCTTGGTTTGAACTTTTTGTTGTATTCTCGAGACAGTCGTCGGTGATAATTGATCATGTGTTGTAGCGCGATTTCCCTATTTGCCACCGCATCATCAAGTTTAGCTAGTATGAGATCCGTATTCAAGTTTTTATCCCAAGCTTCGCGTTAGGTACTTGGTATGATGACTTCTGTGGGTAGTACAACTTCTACACCATAAGTTAAACAGAATGGAGACATTCTTGTAGCTTCACACCTTGTTGTATTATATGCCCATAGAGTATTATGCAGTTGTTCGCACAATCCTTTGTGGTGCCCATCGAGTTTGTTTTTTAGTATATCCGCCAAGGTTTTATTTGTTGCCTCAGCCTATTCATTGCTTTGCGGATAGAGTGGACTCGACTTTCCGCTCTAGTTTTTGAACGCATTAAGCAACATGGCGATATCCTGTCCTTCGAACTGCTTTCCATTGTCTGATACCAATTGCACCGGGATTTCGAATCTGCATATGATTTGTTCGAATATAAAGGAGAATACATCGTTGTCTCTGATGTGTTGGGTTGCTCTTGCTTCCACCTACTTCGTGAAATAATATGTTGCTACGATCAAGTACCTTCGTTGTTTGCTTCCGGTACGAGGGGTACTACTATGTCTAAGCCCCACTTCGCGAAAGGCCAGACACTTAATACCGAATTTAGGGTCCTTCGTGGTGCATGAATACGCTTCCCATATCTCTGACATTCCTCGCATTTAGTGGAAATATCTTTCGAATCTTCGTGCATGTGTGGCCAATATTAGCCTTGTCTTCTGGTTTTGAAGGCCAAATATCTCCTTCCGCTATGATTTCTAGTGTCCCCATAGTGTATGGCCTTCATAATTTCAATGCCTTCTTCATGCGATAAACACCTCAGGAGTGGTCTGAGAAAGGATCTTCTATATAATATTCCATCGCACAACTCATAATTTGTGGCTTTGATCTTGAGTTTATGTGCCTCTAGTTTGTCGCGTGGGACTTCCCCATCTCGAAAAAATTTGTGGATTTGGGTTCGCCAATTTGTCTTCTCAGCATCCTTATCTCAACTATTATCCTCTACATCTATGATTTCTACAGCATGGCCTTCTGTATTTATCGACAACTGCATTAAACTTTCGATGCGAATGAATCTTGTTTCGAGATTCACCATCATTGATGTGATGAATACGAGTGCATCAGCAAACCGATTGTCCTTCTGATATATGAGTCTCCAGATGATTTTTGGGATGCGATCTGAATATTTCTTTGATAAATGCGAATACCTTTTGTTGATGGTGGATTTTTGGCAAGGTCTAAAATCGTAACCTTATATATTCCTGATCTAGTAGTGATAGACACATTTTTGTGTCTAATTTGATCTCAATACTATATATTATTGGCACTCGATTTTGTACTAATTATGGTGTTTTTGTGTATGTGTAGGTGTTTCTGGAGAAAATAAACATGTGTGCAAAATTTTGCTCAAAAAGTGCTATTTGGAACCCCAGAGGAGATTTGTTATCCGGACTCTCAGTTTGGATAAGGGGCACCTAAATTACTAAGGGGCACCTCAATTGAACACCTGCTATTTACACTCCATAGACGGATAGGGGGAGACCTTCTTCTTTCACTAGAATATGTTTTGGCGGGAAAAATATGTTGTCAACAGCCAGATTTTCTAAAGTGAATTCGATTAAGATATTTGGAGAGATTTTCGTTGAATTTTATTGTACTTGTCCTGTTTCATTAAAACAGGACTGGTAATACGTTTGGATTCGAGAAAAAAGGGTTTGATTCACAAATTCAAGAAAACATGGAACAAGAGAACTCCCGAGATATTTTCACTCCACACGAGATTTTTGTGCATCCATGTATGTGTGGAGAAGGTTTTAATCGATACTTGATATGTTGAAAGCATGTTTGGAGTGTGTCGACATCAGCAAACGCGTGAAGAATCAATAGAAAGAAATATTCCCGTAAGAAAATATTTTATTTATTACGGAGATTTTGTGAGTTATGGCAGAGATTTTGTTGCGCTGTTTTGTATAAAAGGGGAGGTACGAGTCTCAGAAGGGGTATGGAGAGTTAGGGGTAGGCTGAGGACGAAGAATCATGATGCAGGAGGAGTTGCAGCAGCATCAGGAAGAAGTAGTTGCAGACGACACATAAAGAGTGTCGTTTTGAAAAACACGAAGAACATACACAATATAGCCGTCGTTTTATGAACAGTGGCAGAAAATTTGTAACGGTTTCATTTTGAGTTGTAACGTATATCTTCGTTAGCAACAGTTCTTTAGGTTTTATTTGTAATAGTGTGTTCTGTGACGCCCATACAGCGTTCCGAATCTCTGTATTATCTTATTTCCTCAATACAAACATCATTTGAGCTATGAATTATCTTTTTGAGGGTGTTTCCACCATGTGGAGCTAAACCCAAACACCGGACGACGGAGGAAGCAACTTTTCATGATTGTGGTAAATGAATTAATTCTTTTATTGACTTTTTGCATAGATTTAATTGCTTTATGATTTCTATTAATTACTTGTTATTTTGTCTGATGTCGCATGCTTAGTTTAAATTACTTTTGATGCGTCATGCTTACGACTTACAAATACTGTTTTATGAAATCTATTTTTGGCAAAGAATTAGAGTCACGACTTCTTTTGTTTGAGCTATATTGTCTAGAGTTAATGATTGAACCACAAGAATAAGAAAAGTAGTGAAATCCCGCGTCTCAGTGCCTCTTCATCTTGTCACCATATTTGTATATATTTTCCTTATTTTCGTTATTAGTTTTAAAACAAATTCTCAACAAGCCTGAGTGAACGACAACCTTTCTTACTACAACATCATTGAAAATAAACATCAAGTAGTCAGATGAATATTGAGACTTATGTCTCTCATTAAAGCATGAAAACTCATGCCACAAGAACCCCTGACTGAGTATACTATCTCTCAAAGCATACATGAATATGCAGTCTCTCAATTGAGGCAACGACACATTTCATGAATACTGAACAATTTCAGTAATCACTTTTGTATAGAATCGGACGATTGAACGACTCTTAGACAGCTTGCCTGCTAGTATAGAGCGATAACGTCTTCAGGATGTAACAATTTTTTCCCTAACTATATAAAAGACATGTGTATAGAATCTTAATAATTGGATGGCTCCTAGACAGCTTTCTTGCTATTATAGAGCGATAACGTCTTCAGGATGCAACAACGTTTTCCCTTACTATACTTAATAAATATGACGCTTCAGCTAGCTCATATCGCTCAATTATCGAATAATTAATGCTCCTAGACAACGTGTTAGTATAGAGCCATAAATTAATTATTTTCAGTCACTAGATTCATTAACTGAATCTCTAGAAAATATTCTACGTTCTTCATAATATTTCATTATTTCAATTCATAGTTGTTCCCAGCAGAATTCCATGGGTTAGTAATAAATATTCAGCGAACGGGCATATGAGCCACTATCGAATAAGCCCCGACAAAATGGTGCAAGCGTACTTAGCAATGATGCACTAACGAGCACATGAACGCATGAACGAGCATTCAAAAAAATACGAAGGAACGATGAACCTATGCAAAACAGGAAAGAAAATAATAATAATAATAAACTATTAATTGAGGCGCCTAAGGGACCAGGCCCACCGGCCGGTCGAACATGCCGCCATGGCCGGTCCCACCCTCTTCCCATATTTTATCTTATTTTATTATTTTCCTTGATCTCATGAAAACTCTTTCATTTGAACAAACTCCTTCGTTTGAGGAAACTCCTCAGTTTCATGGTGTTTCCTTCATCATATCAAGGAAATAACGTAAAATTAGGAAAGGTGTCACGGGACCGAGTCTACAAGCCGGCCGGCCATGTCCTAGTTGTGGTCGGTCCCACACCTTGTAATTCCTTATTATTTTATTATTATTTCCTTTATCTTATGATGAAGTTCCTCAGTTTGAGCAAAACCCTGATTTCTTTATATTTTCTTAAATGTTGGTCAAAACGTGCATCAGAAAATATCAAAATTCTCAGGACTGAGACATGGGCACTATGGTGACATGGGCATATTACCTTGACCGACCTAGGTTGTCTCTTTGGCTTGCAAGAGGCTGGTCCCACACATTTTCATCATTTGACCTAATTTGTTCACATTAGGTTTAAAATCTTCCAAACAACTTGGAATTTCATCAAACGATCGTCAGTCGGTCCCATGACCAACCAGGGCCCGTTCCATGACCCCTTGGTCGGTCCCTCATCTCTTTGTAATTAGGTTTTATTACCTAACAGACGAACATTATTTCTAATAAATGATTAAACCAACATTTAATCATCCTTTAACCAACTTGTGTTAATGAGACTTTGGTATTTGCTCACTCAAGCATATGGGTGCTACATGGTCAGCCCATCATCCCATGTAGCCGGTCCCTCCTTCACTCCGTGGTTGATTTTCAATAAATCAGCAATTGATCAAAATTAGGGTTTCGAATCCAAGGCTCATGATTTCGAGCATGTTCAAACACTAATAATTTTACGTTGACCCCGTGATCAACATTTTAATTGATTATACTCGGTCCAGTTGCCGGTATTTTAAACTAATATTTTATTTGGTCCTTCTACCATAATTCAACAAACGAGCATCATTTGCTCAGATGAGCAATATTTGCTCAGACTAGAAATATTGGTTCAACTATCAATATTCAACAATTCGTCGAATGAGCAATATTTGCTCACCTTGACTATCAAAATTCATTCGAAAATTATACCTCTGTCTTAACAGACATGTTCAATCCATGAGTCCTAGAACATTTGTAAATCATGTTCGGCTCAACAATCCAAAGACTCATCGTCTCATCAAGTAAATAACTAACTAAATACACATCTGCCTTGTAGACTCCACAATCACGATACATCAATCGTGTCACATGGGGGGGGTATCAAATAGGGTTTCGGTCTGGCGGTATACGGCACGTGTGTCCATCCACGATGAGAATGTGAGCAAGTCGTGTAAGAAGTTAGAGGAGTTAGCAAAGTAGTGGGTGGAAAATCAATCAAGTCTCCGCACGATGAGCAACTGGTTTTAACACAATTTCCCACTTCCCCACTCTTTGACTCCAGCAACTGTCATACTTCACGGGATCAAGGTGTCTACGATTCTTGCAATATAAATAAGTCTTTGAACCCATGATTGAAAAAATACAACAAGAGAACAAGAACTCATCGCCTGAGCAATTACTCTCAACAGAGAAAATTTAATCAATCAGAACTTATCTTATTTCTTCACGCAAAATACACAACACACCTACAATCCTTGATCACCATTGATCTCATACATTTCTCAGCTTCCCTCCTACAGATCGACCCATCCTCTCTTGTGACCGAATTGACTCTGGAACGGCCATTGTCTTGTTTTAGGCCGGAGTCTTACAGATTGATTTCTCGAATTCAAGCACTCCCTTTGCAGTGCATCTGTGTGAGGTTCGAGGAGTTCCCTCCGCACGGTCGTCTCCTCAATTCCTTAAGAACCAGCAAATCGTTTTGCCCCATCTACAGATTGGCGACCACAGTGGGAGATTAATCTCTCGGTTACTATCTCAAAATTTCACAAAATGGTTGATCTTAGTTCAGGTTCAGTTACAAATCCTAACACTAAAAATGCTAGCAGCAACAATGATGGTACTCCAGAAACCATTCCCGCTTCCAACACCGGTGCTGTTGATACCATTCCTCCTCAAACCAACATTGGAGACCATCCCCTGTTTGGACGCTCTCTTGAGGAAATTAGAGAAAATTTGCCTACCATAGCTGATCTTATAAAGGTGCAAGAGACTCTCGCCAATATCAGATTGACATGGCTGTAACACAAGAGAGCTATGAAATTATCTCAAAACTCTCACCGACAAGATGTCAGAGAAAACTCAAGAGAAAGGAAAAGCCAAAGAAACATCTTCGGCTGCTGATCCTGAAATCACTCCAATCCATGTAGTAGGCGATGATGAAATCCACAAGGCTACAGATAACCCACCAACAAAGGAACCTGCAGGCTTCATCACTCGTGAGGACCTGGAATGCTTCATGGAGGATAGAGGAAAATACAAAACACCATTTTTTCACCATCATCAACTTACATATCCTGCTGCTACGCAAAGGATTCCTCTCCCGAAGGGCTACACCTCTCCAAAGTTCATACTGTACAACATAATGGGGAACGCTCGAGAACATGTTCTCGATTCTTAGAAGCACTAGGAGAACATGAACACAATCATGTGGTCCGTTTGAAAGAGTTCTCAAAGACTCTGACAGGCCAAGCATATACTTGATACTACAACATTGCACCAGGGAACATCACTGACTGGGGAGAAATGGTTAATGCCTTCTACCAGAAATACTTCTCAGAGCAGATCACTCTCTCTGATTTAGGAAGAATGTCTCAGAAGAATAATGAACATCTGGAAGATTATGTGAAGAAGTTCAGAGTCAAATCTTTGGATTGTCATGATCCGAATGTCACTGAACAATAAATGGTGGACTTGTGCATCAACGGAATGATCCCGGTCTACAAAGCCTTGCTGTAAAATATCTGGTTTCACACTTTCTCAGAGCTTCATGAAGCAGCCAAACGATCAGCGACTACTGCACCTGCTTTACTGGAAAGAGTAAAGTCTGCAAGGTCGAGGAACCTCGAAGCAGTCGACGCCTAGTCAATAATCAGTACAATCTCCAGCCTTCAACAAACGTTGTTTCTGAAAGGAATGAAAGAAAATCCGAGAGACAGCATCAGAGTGCTTCTCCAACATCCCAGGATCTTTTAAAGGTGCAAAGAAAAGATAACCAATACTGAAATGCACAAACCTCGACCCGGCATCAATGAACGGGGAAATGATCAGACAGACTCAAACTTCTCTCTTCTCATGAAGGAGTGATCGAGTTACTGGAATTCTGGGTTCAAGATGGTGCGATCAAATTGTCCTTCATCAGGAGAGAGCCAACTGAAGAAGAATAATGGAGAATCCCAGGTATCGTCGCCTTCATAGGTTCATCGATCATCCAACAAGTAAAAGCAATATTTTGAAATACATCTTCAAAGAGAAGGTCGATCGATAATAACTTCCACTGGGGACTGAAGGAGTACGCAAGAATCCTCTCCCATTCAGAACCTTTACACTCTCTGAACGACCAGTCAAAGAAGCAGTTCAATCGTTGATCGAGCATATCTGTGAATTGCTCTATCTGTCTAAGGAACAAAGGAAAGACATGTTCACAACACTGAATTACATTGTGTCAGACGTCTGTCCATACCGAAAATACTCTTTGAACCTTCATCCACAGACAAGGAGATGCACGACTGGGGACTACTTAGCACATCCATTTCAGAGGAAATGAATTCGGAATAATGTTGATCAATGCTGACACCACTATCAACATCATTTCACTATAAACCCTCAGAGCCGCAGGACAAGAATCTACTCGTGATTCCATTTCAATCAGAGACATTAAAGGAACATTCGGAAATATTTATGGATGCATCACTCTCAAAGTGATCATAAGTTCAACAAACTAAGTTTCACATAATCAGGAAGATCCAGGATATGACATGTTCTTCAGACGAGCGTGGATTCATGCTGAAAACATGGATACTGACAAAGCGCCTTTGTTTACACATATCTCCAACGAAGAAAGTTCTGATCCAGAAGATTTAGCAGACATTCCGTCTGTTTGTGGGTGAAAATCGTTTCTTCTGATTTTGGTAATTTCGGGTGTGTGGGTGAGAAACGAATCTAAACCTTAAACAATGCACTGCACGGGAGTACTTTTAATTCGAGATATCAATCTATACAATCCTGGCCTAAACCAAGAAATGGCCGTTCCAGGCTTTCTTCGGTCACAAAGTGAAGGATAAGGATTGGTCTTAGGGAGGGAAGTGAAGAGAGTGTTGTGACCAGAATCGTTGATTCTGAAGGTGTGGTTTTTTTTATGACTTGCATCGGAAGTAGAACTGGTTAGCAGGATGGAAAGCTACCAGGTGATTTCTAGATATTGTATTGTTGCTGACCAAAACTTGTTGTGTGGTGAAAATAGGTGAAGCCTATTTATACAAGTCATATTGAAACGTACCCTGGTCTCGTAGGAAGTGGAAACGATTGAGTGGTGGAAGAATAAAGTAACGTGTAACCGTCAGACGTTATGTTTCCATGATGAGGGAAGTAAATTCGTGTAACCGTCAGTCATTACGCTTCCATGATGAAGGAAATGAATTGTTTACACCGTTAATTTTCACCACCACTAATTTTCCTACTTCATGACACTTTCTTATAACGGGCGCATTGCACACCGCACGCTGTAAACCGCCAGACCAATACCCTGATGAGTATCCCCAAGTTTGTGACATGTTTGATGTCTCGAGTGTTTTCTTGGAAAACGTGTAATAGGTTGCTATGTGTGGCAAGTCAAAGTCAAGAGACTTTGCCATAGGAAAATAACATGTGATGCCTTGGTCGGCCGCCTAAAACTTGCCACAAGTCCTTCAGTTTGGTGGCGAACTTGAATGGTCGAGATTACATCTCGTGAGGAAGGGTAGCCGTTGATTATGGACGCATCTTTGTTGTGTAACAAAGTGGCGCCATTAGCATAGTGGCACCTGGCGTAGCCGTGGCATATCGGGTTGCCTGGGACTTGCCGCAAGTCCGTCAGTTCAGTGGCGAACTTGGATGGATGATATTGCATCTCATGAGGAAGAGTGGCCATTGATTATGGCCGCATATTGTTGTATAGTGAAGTGGCACCATTGGCATAGTAGCGCCTGGTGGATCCATGACATAGCAGCATGCTAGTGGCATGCCAGTGGCGTAGCCATGTCATAACGGTATCCTAATGGCGTAGCCGCGGCATAGCGGCATGCTAGTAGCCGTGGAATAGCGGCATGCCAGTAGTCGTGGCATAGCGGCATGCCACGTGGCGTTGTGGCATGGCCACGCCTTTGGTAAGAATTAGGGCTTGGCGGCGTGGCCAAGGCTAGGATTTGGCACCGTGGTAAGAATTAGGGCTTGGCGGCGTGACCAAGGCTAGGATTTGGCGTTATGGTAAGAATTAGGGCTTGGCGGCGTGGGCAAGGCTAGGTTTTGGCGCCGTGGTAAGAAATAGGGTTGGCGTGGCCAAGGCTAGGTTTTGGCGCCGTGGTAAGAATTAGGGTTTGGCGGTGTGGCCAAGGCTAAAGTGGCATGCTACAGTGGCAGAGTGGCATGTTGGCATGCTGATCAATATGTTGTTGTGGTAAGGTGCGTTTGTCTTGCCAGTTAGTATGGTGGCGCGCAGGGTGCGTTTGGACTTTAATGTATGGTGGCAAGTTTGGAGCGACTTGATTGGCCGAGGAAAGGGGCCGGCCAAACATAAGGCGCGGCTACACTTCTGGTGAGAGTGTGACGGCTTTAGAGCGACCTGATTGGTCGATGGGAAGTGGGGACGGCGAGTATGGGCCCAGCCACAACTTATGTTCGCGTGGCTAATTTGAGGCGACAGGATTGGTCGAGAGAAATAGGTCCGGTTTAGGAAGGGGCGTGGCCAATGGCAGGTGGCACCAGTTGGCCTAAGGCATGGCCAATCCTCCCTTTGCTTCTGCGGCTCCTCGTTTTCTGATTCTGGGCAAGTTTTTGCACCTGCTAATCCATGGCGGATTGATTACCTAGTTCGCCTAGGCTTAATTTCGACAAGAAAGGTATGATATACTGCGCGAGGCGCAAAACCCTAACTTCTCCAATTTAGTCTGGGCGATTGATTGAAATCTATGTGTTGACACAGAGTTCTTTTAAGTTTATTTCCAGAGAGCAGCATGCTTTTCTGATTGAATACCTTATGCAAGGACCTTATACTTGATATTTGGAAATTCGTGCTACTCTGCTGCGAGCGAACACAAATCGTCATGCCATATCAACATTAATGGTTCAACCGGAGAACATAACATAGCATAGAAGGTATTCAAAGGAACTTATATTAAGTGAATATAGGTGAGGCGCCGAAATTTACATAACATCTGGGATGGTTGCTACATTCGCCAGTCTGGATAAATTTCATGTAAGTATATTGAATGGCTCAATAAATATGCCGGTGGAGAGGTTAGCATTCAAGGCACCGTTTCCTTACAGAGTGACGTCACATCAGATGTAAGGTTTTACGATTTCAACCCTAAGCTAAAAACCACCATCAACACCATCATTAGAGCACTTGGGGGAATTTCGAACTTTGACGAGGTTGAAGCAAGAACCTGCAAAAGATGTGTATACATTCATAAAGAGGTTCCGCACTCACGTAAGTCTCATTCCTTCCATGTCTATGTTATTTATTTCATCACATGCTATCCTAGCATGGGGACTCAATTCTGCTAGCAACTCTGCAAGACGTTATAAGTGGGTAGCTTCACCACATTAATATTTTACCAAGTGGTTAAATATGACAACTCTCTGAATCGAGCATCTCACTGAGAAGTTCATTACTGAGATGATATCCAAGCATGGCAAAGAACACTTTGGGCAATTTTCCATAGCCTTGCAGGAGTGTCCATGTGTGCCACAAAATCAAAAAGCTCTGATGTATGCACAAGTGTTGAATCCCACAACCGCAACGGAAGAAATACTGAATCAACAGAAGATACTCAGGGCCAAGACGATCAAACCTAAGACATTCGATGCTTAAGGGATATGACTCTTCAACGCTCAAGCATATAAGAAGCCTTCAAATTGTACTCCCAATCAAAGAGTACACCTTTTATAATGGCGCCTCTAGCTTCAGCACAAATATCTTGAAGATGATATATTGATTCAACACCAACACGATCAAAGTGTAACTGAACTACAATCAACAAGTCTTCATTATCCCATGATAAAACTTCTAAAGCAGATGCAACATCATTTATCCATGGATGGCACAAACTCCTTCAACATATACTGGGGACTTGATCTTATTGGAGAAATCGATTCAAATCTATCAATAAATGTTATCCACATACCAAGTTGTTGCGACCTGATGTAATTCCATAAAACGTCATCAACGGAACCTCTACATCACAAATCTTGCACGACCAAGAAAATTTTCTCCTCACATCAAGAATGGAGACTGTTGCTGTTATCTTCCACAACAACATCGATTCCCCACTACACCAAATTCCTGGATTCGTAACAGGGTGAAGCCGTTACTAATTTTAAAAAAATTCATAACAGGGTTGTGCCATTACAAATTTTTTTATAGGCGTGCCAGCCACACGCTTGGTCACACCTGGGTCGTAACACTTGCAATTTTGCGTGTGCCATTCACATGCATGTCATTATTTTTTCCACCCAAGATGAGTAATACTAGGGGTATTTCCTCTCCTGCGTGTGTCATTCACATGCGTGCCTTTTCCTCCCATGCCTTAGTGAATCGATGAATCGATTTTTTTCATTTTTCATTTTCTCCTTTCTCTTTTCTGCTCCTGCCTCTCTTCTCTTCAAACCCTAAAAAGATATCAAAGAAACCCTAGTGAAACCATTAGCTGAGAAAAGCTTAGATTTTTATTAGGAGTGAACTGGAATCACGATTCTCACGATTCTAGATCTGTATTAAGGTTTCAAAATAAGTTCATCAGAAAGAGAAAAGACAAACCCTAGAACCCAGTAAACCAAATCTGTAATCGGATTGTTCAGGTTTGTAATCGGATTCATCTAGTGAAGTAAATAGGTATTAATTTTATGAATTCGCTTAATATCTGTTAACCCTAAAAAATAATTTTACTTCTGTGATTTTTATTTATTCCTTTCTCACTAAAATTTAATTCTTCTGATTTCGGTTTGTGCAAATTTTTTAGGTTTTTGATGAGAATGATGTTGATATTATTACTTCTAAGGTATTCAAACATTATTGCATCCTCAAATTTCAATTTCTTGATTTATGTTTTTTTTTCTTAAAAAAAAAAAATCCTGCTAATTTGGGGTTTATATATGTGGATCTGGGTACTTTACTAATTTTTTTTTGTATTTTTTCTTTTCTATGTTTTAGTGTTGCTGGTGGTGGTGTTGGTATTTGAGGTTTTGTGTTCTCTGGTGGAGTTGCAGCAGCTTCAGGTGGAGGTAGTTCTGTAGGGGTTTGAGTAGATTTTAAAGCAGAGGTATCAGAAGTGAATGATTAAGATGATGAAGAAGATGAGAGTGGTGGGGAGGTTTGTTCTTTGAAACCTTTAAGAGTAATATTTTATTATTTCTTTGAAGTCGTTTAAAATTATTAACATTTTTTCTAATTGAGGTTGTTTGATTTTGCAGGAAGATGATTGGTATAAGGAAAAGCAGCTCTAGTCCCCTTTTCATTTTGGTTCTCTAGATGTTTCTCTTAGTAATTGTGCAGCTTAATTCTTAGTAATTGTGATGCAAAATATTGGAGCAACATGGTCTCACAGAAGAAGAGGTACAAAGAGATACGAACGACTTATCGGAAGAAAGTAAGTTAAAAATACTTCATGATGTTAGATAGATTTAGATTTTGTTGTGTATTCAGTATTGGAAATTTGGATTTGTGATTTATGTGTGATTTTTTTTGTGATGTTGGTAGGTTTGATGATAAAGAGGTACAAAGAGATAAGAAACTCTTACCATGTAAGATTGTGAAAAAGGAAGGAAAGTTTTATGTTGAGGACTTGAGGTTAAACTTAAGGATGGGGAGACTTGAGGTTTTCAGTCAAGAGGAAATTAGTGTTATGATTCTAACTAAGATGAAGTAAACAGTTGAAGCTTTCCCAAGAAAGAAAGTTAAGGCTGCAGTCATTAGTGTACCTGGTAAAGACAAATAAAATCAAATAATGTTTGATTTTGCAATTTATTATGTGGATTTTTGAAATGTGGTTGATTGGTTATGCTGTTAACAACATACTTCAATCATGCTCAGAGATAGGCTACCAAGGATGTTGTTGCGATCATTGGATTAAATGTAGCAAGAATTGCGAGGACACTTCCACCATCAAGAGAGGTTGCAAGGCCTGGATTGTCAAGAAAAGTTTTCCAGTGGGAATCTCGATGAAGAGTGGGTTACTGTATATGAGTATGATTCTGACTTTCTTTTAACTGTGTTTGCTTTGTTTATATTGCAGTAATTTGGGTTTGTTTATCTTGTTTTGTGTATAAATAAGTAATTGAAAAGCTTAATTTCGTATTAATTGATTTTAAACTTTAAAACCTTGGATGTAATTCATTTTGAGAATTATGATGTCGTGACAGCGTATGCTTTTCTTAGCTGGTTAATTATATTTTGCTTCTCTACAGTCGGATCTGATGAGATTTTATAGGTATATTTCAAATGCTAAAAGCTTCTTTTCACCCTTCTGCTTTGTAAACCTTAAGTTTACATTAACTTTTGAAACTATTGCACCACCACTGACCATTTCCTTTCAGTTTGAGCTATTCTTGGCTAGTATTCAAATTTCCAAATCGTTATACTCCGTGGAAGTGAATGAATATGTTTCATTGGGGTGTTATTATTTCACGTACTCTAAATCAACTGATATTTACAGCAGTTGATGACCACCTACGCTAGAAATGCATATTTAGCTTAGTCAAGTCTACTTTCCAGGCAAAAAAGTAAGATATTTTCGAGTTTCGTTGCATAGTTATAAAAATATGTAAAATCATTGGGCCTTTTCTTCTTGGTCAGATTTCATCCAGGGGATACCAATTTTGTTTTGCGCAAGTTTGAAAAATGTGGGCTTATATTGAAGCATGTTTCTGGCCCTGGTGATGCTAAACTGGATATGAATTATTCTTGGCTATCAGGTTCTTCTTATTTTCCTCATCTTACCTTCACGATATGAATTCGGGTTATTATTTTTGTTCATTTGAACTATTCTTATGTAAGTTAGAGAATTCTGATATTCTTTAAGTCGATTCATATGTTCCATTATTTAGTAATTGTGCAGCTTAATTCTTTGTTTCTAAATCAGGATATATGTTTTTTTATGTGATGCAAAATGAACCTACAATGGATAGACCACAGTTGATGTTTTCGTTTATTCTCCAAAGTTCATTACTGGAAACAGAGAACAACTTAGTGACCTATTGCATTGCATATAGGTATGAGTTTTATTTGTAAATTATGGAACTTGAATATAGAAAAACTGAACTGTTTTGTTGAAATTCCCTGAGCATGTGGTTCTAGTAGAGGCTTGTGTAGGCAATGATGGCCTCTACCATTAGGGAGAAATATATATCATATGTTTTTAGTTGATTTTGTTTTTGTTGCTGTTACCTTGTTGGTTTGGCTAAGAAAGTGTTTGTGGACTGTTTTTCATTGAATTTTTCTAACTGATATAATATGCAATCCTTGGCACCAGTTGGACGTAACTTCGCTCTATTTTTTTTTAATTGCCTTAGGTACCAACTCACTTCCTCTAGGTGCTGAGACATATTGATGGAGTAGGTGAGGAGAAGTGTTGCAGATTTGCGAGAGAAACATTACGCAAGACAAGGCAGAGACTATTACGTGAGTTCTGCGTTTGTTAGTTCTATCTTATATGCTCTTAAGTTGTAAACAAATGTTCTATGAGCTTTAAGAACATGACTTAGAAATTTGGAACCTTCCATGTATTCCTTTAGAAATTTGATACTTAACAAAAAAAAAAAAAAAAAAAAAAAAAGTTTGGTACTTAGAGAAATTTCAGTTCTTTTTATTATATGAACCTGAGATGAATTGAATGAATGTGATATGCATAGATTGGAGAAATTGTTGTTGAGTGTGGTTATGAATGTATTGAAAGGTGTATGCAGGGTATTGAATTTAGATATCTGTCTTATTTCTGGCAGAAAATTTACTGCCGGTCAGCCTTGACTGGTAGTAATTTTTTTGTTGTTACAAAAAAGTTCGTAACGGCTCTAAGCTGTTACAATATGCCACGTAGTAACGGCTGCAAGCAGTTACACTGTGCCACGTGTAACAGCCCGGAGCTGTTACCACGTGGCAAATTCGTAACGGCTCATAGCTGTTACGAGGGCCGTTACAACCAAAATTCGTAACGGCCATAAATCCGTTACAAAAAAAATGTAACACCCACTTTTGCAACAGGAAAGAGCCGTTACAAACCGTTTTAGTAACAGCTTGCAACATGCAAGAGCCTTGACGAAGCCACTTCACAGTAAAGTCATATTCAGGAGAATTTGGGTTGAAATCCTAGTACACCTTCATATTAGGAATGCTCAACTTACTAATTAGTTCGTGCATGTAAAGGCTCACTGGATGGAGTTGCAAAGACCATGTCGATAATCTATCCTTTTCGGTCTCTAGAGCAACTCCAACCATAGTATCAACATCAACAAGGATATGTGGAGGAACTCCATTCATGATATCAACATCAACAAGAATTTCTGGAGAAAATTCAATCGTGATCTCAGCATTAACAACGGTCTCAAGAGCAACTTCATCATGACATGCATATGGCTTCATCAATTAACCATTCTCTGAAGTATTGCTCGATGAAACGGACTTCTCCAAGCACTAATGATTCATATCAAGGTGTATAGACATGAAATATGTTCACATGAAAGTCTTTCCAAATCTTGCACAACGGGCGGGCACAATCCCAAGTCTTCTACAAGATGTTCTCATCACCTCTCCAAATGAGATACAACATACTTCAGGCCATGGGTTTACAAAAAGGTACCAATGTATGAGGAATGGGAGAATGCTTCCTCAACAAAAAATGTTCGTCGATTTCTCTTTTACAACATACCAAAAATGGGATATGGCATTTATGCTCTTGGACCAATCAATGACCTATGCAACTCCAAATTGAGTTATTTTTTTCTCATATGATGACTCAGTCTCTTAGATTCAAAAGTTGGGGTCAAGCAACGAATTCCGACGTCGTATGAGGTTCCTAAAGCTTCCAGAGCATAGAACATGCAAGCAACAACTCTTAGAAGGGATTCATAAACTCCACAGTTGATCTATGTCCTCCAGGTCCTTCCACTAAGTCCTTCATCAAGGTACCTCCAAATTCAACCACCTAGGTCTTTACATCAAGTTTTTATACCTGGGTCCTCTATCTAGGTCATGCCAGAAGAAGGGAAAACGAAAAAGGAGATTTAACTAAATACTAAGATTGACGATCCACTGATCATGACGGTCAGTTTCACAGTCCAAGACTCGTGACTGACACCAAGCTCACTTATGCTAATCATTCATCATAAAAATAATGCTACAACCATGGTCATTACATCATCCCCTCTTGAGAGCAACCTCCGTTATGGTCCCGTGATCAGGGTTTCAGAAGTGATGTTTCTACGAAGGACATAAACAAAAAATGGTACTGCATGCACCAGGCTCATGTATCAACCAAGGGTTTCATATTTCAAATTAATCAATGACATTTAAATACTTCATCAAGCGTTCAAGACACAAGCAAATGGTCTAAGACACAACAGGGTGTTTTACAACAAGCTCGTCTGATACGATTTTACACTATCCTGCACAAAGAAGCGAGCTGGTAGCAATTGGTGAAGAATCTAAGGTTTATTTATATGTCATTATCTTCGTATGGATGTCCTCTACAACATATCCAAAATTCAAAATAATTGGATGAACAAGCAAAAAGATGTGGCCAAAACATTGGACTACATGACAACTGAAAATTTTCTGAAAACCTCCTGGAAGTTTACTGTTTCGTCAATTTTGGACCTTAAACGAGCTCAAAAGACGAAAAGCTTCTTTGAAAAAAACTTGGAAATTTTCTGAGGATGAAGAAACATAGGTAGATCGCAAAAATCCGACATCGGACGAAGATTCTACAGAAATTTCAATGAAGACCTAACTTCTGAATTTTCTGATGACGAATTATGACGAAATTCTACATTCATCCACATCTGAATCAGGAGCTACACCATAAATGCAAAGCCGAACTTCATATTCAGCCGATAGTCTCACTTGCTGAAGTCGGCGGTGCTTCTGCTGATGAGATATGAGCTTTTCTTCTTCAGCTCTTTTCTTCCGTGATATTTCATCACGTCCCTGCTTTCCCTCCGCATCTGCTAATACCAAGAAATCATATATCTTAGCATGGACGACTCCCAGATGATCGTGAGACATATAATCAAGGTAGTTAATATCGTGTATCGGTCTCGTATCGGCCGGGTCCTATACACCAATACAAAAGATATTACCGGTTTTTATCGGTGATGCATCATTAAAATTAGAATTTCAAATATTTATAAGACCTTAGAAAAAATAATAAGAATCATACACGTATCTCAAATTTCTAAATCATAAGGTGGCAAAATCTTACGCGCTGTGACTGTTGTCCAATTTTGCCGGTAAAATCTTTCTTATTATCCTCGCAAAACAATCACAAATACAACTAAGTAGTCAATAACAACCGCTCAAATTCTCCACTATTTTCTGTCGTCCACAGCAAAACCCAAATCCTATTCAAATTCATCCTCGAGTATATATGGTGTGCATCTTATATCCTACGTATAGTCATTGATTTTATATCTTAAATATATTAGGGTTTTGTACATTCTATAATTGACGTTTTACTTGTCTGAAAAGACTAGATGCATGTTGCTTGAAAAACTTATCCACTTTATTTGGTGGTGATTTTGATAATTGATTATACTTGATGGTGCCTATTTTTCCATTTATAGAATTCATTTTTACCACAAATGATACTGGAATGCCTAATTTTTCCTTCATAGGTTTCATTTTAACCAAACATGATATTGGAACCGATATTATTGGTGTATAGGTAAAACCGATATATCGGCCTGTACCGACCTGTATGAACGTTTTTATCGTTCCATCTTTGTATCGCCGATATTTTCGATATCGTATAGGTATTTTTCGATACCCGATAAAAACCTATAATATCGTCCTGTACAACCGATATTGACTACCTTGCATATAATGTGTCAACTTTCCATCGTCTCTGAAAGGTTGATTCACCTCGGCATGAGCATCTGCAGAAGTCTTGACTTGATATATTTGAAGCGTTCTTGGAAGAGCCAGAAGAGTGGTTGTAAATAGAAGTCACCACTATCTGAGGCGAAAGACATGGAATAATGGATATACCAATAAAAAACGCGTAATAAAAATGGATTTCTTTTCTTGGACCCGGACCCGTGAATCCTAAATCGACCAAGGTTCCATCACCAAATCAGCGGTGGTACACCAATTTACGCTTGTTAGACGATGCTCTACCATGCTACTAGGATCTTCGTTCAAGCCATGGTTCGCTCGTACAATCGAAAATCCAGTAACATTATATCTTACGACTAAGTTCAATTACTTATTTCTTCTGTAACTAAAAAAAATTTACCATCCAGTGCTGACTGAGGAACATGACTGTCCCTCACTAAGAAGGGGACTTAATGTTGATGGTGGATTTTTGGCAAGGGATAAAATCGTAACCTTACATATTCCTGATCCAGTAGTCAGATGAATATTGAGACTTATGTCTCTCATTAAAGCATGAAAACTCATACCACAAGAACCTCTAACTGAGTATACTATCTCTCAGAGCATACATGAATATGCAGTCTCTCAATTGAGGCAACGACACATTTCATGAATACTGAACAATTTCAGTAATCACTTTTGTATAGAATCGGACGATTGGACGACTCCTAGACAGCTTGCCTGCTAGTATAGAGCGATAACGTCTTCAGGATCTAACAATTTTTTCCCTAACTATATAAAAGACATGTGTATAGAATCTTAATAATTGGACGGCTCCTAGACAGCTTGCCTGCTAGTATAGAGCGATAACGTCTTCAGGATGCAACAACGTTTTCCCTGACTATACTTAATAAATATGACGCTTCAGCTAGCTCATATCGCTCAATTATCGAATAATTAATGTTCCTAGACAACGTGCTAGTATAGAGCCATCAATTAATTATTTCCAATCACTAGATTCATTAATTGAATCTCTAGAAAATATTCTACGTTCTTCATAATATTTCATTACTTCAATTCATAGCTCTTCCCAGCAGAATTCAATGGGTTAGTAATAAATATTCAACGAACGGGCATCTGATCCACTATCGAATAAGCCCCGACAAAATGGTGCAAGTGTACTTAGCAATGATGCACTAACGAGCACCTTAGCGCACGAACGAGCATTCAAAAAAATACGAAGGAACGATGAACCTATGCAAAACAGGAAAGAAAATAATAATAATAAAATATTAATTGAGGCGCCTAAGAGATCAGGCCCAGCGGCCGGTCGAACATGTCGCCATGGCTGTTCCCACCCTCTTCCTATATTTTATCTTATTTTATTATTTTCCTTGATCTCATGAAAACTCCTTCATTTGAAAAAACTCCTTCGTTTGAGGAAACTCCTCAGTTTCATGGTGTTTCCTTCATATCAAGGAAATAATGTAAAATTAAGAAAGGTGTCACGGGACCGGGTAAACTAGCTGACCGACCATGCCCTAGTTGTGGCCGGTCCCACACCTTGTAATTCCTTATTATATTATTATTATTTCATTTATCTTATGAAGTTCCTCAGTTTGAGCAAAACCCTGATTTCTTCATATTTTCTTAAATGTTGCTCAAAACGTGCATCAGAAAATATAAAACATTCTCAGAACTGAGACACGAACACTATGGTGACATGGGAATATTACCTTGACCGAACTAGGTTGTCTCTTTGGCTTGCAAGAGGCTGGTCCCATACATTTTCATCATTTGACCTAATTTGTTCACATTAGGTTTAAACTCTTCCAAACAACTTGGAATTTCATCAAACGATCATCAGTCGGTCCCATGACCAACCAGGGCCCGTTCTATGACCCCTTGGTTGGTCCCTCATCTCTTCGTAATTAGGTTTTATTACCTAACAGACGAACATAGTTTTTAATAAATGATTAAACCAGCATTTAATCATCCTTTTACCAACTTGTCTTCAAGAGACTTTGGTATTTGCTCACTCGAGCATGTGGGCGCTACATGGTCAGCCCATCATCCCATTTAGCCGGTCCCTCCTTCACTCCGTGGTTAATTTTCAATAAATCATCAATTGATCAGCAATTGATCAAAATTAGGGTTTCGAATCCAAGGCTCATGATTTCGAGCAGGTTCAAACACTAAAATTTTTACGTTGACCCCGTGATCAACATATTAATTTATTATACTCGGTCCAGTTGCCCGTATTTTAAAGTAATATTTTATTTGGTTCTGCTACCAATAATTCATCAAACGAGCAACATTTGCTCAGATGAGCAATATTTACTCACCTTGACTATCAACATTCTTCGACAATTATACCTCTATCTCAACAGACATGTTCAATCCATGAGTCCTAGAACATTTGTAAATCATGTTCGACTCAACAATCCAAAGACTCATCGTCTCATGAAGTCAACAACTGACTAACTAAATACACGTCTGCCTTGCAGACTCCACAATCACGAGACATCAATCGTGTCACACATGGGAGGATATCAACTAGGGTTTTGGTCTGGCGGTCTACGACATGTGTGTCCATGCACGATGAGAATGTGAGCAAGTCGTGCAAGTAGTTATAGGAGTTAGCAAAGTAGTGGGTGGACAATAAACCAAGTCTTCGCACGATGAGCAACTGGTTTTAACACGATTTACCACTTCCCTACTCTTTGACTCCAGTAACTCTCACACTTCAAGGGATCAAGGTGTCTATGATTCTTGCAATATAAATAAGTCTCTGAACCTATGATTGAAGAAAGACAACAAGAGAACAAGAATTCAGCGTCTGAGCAATTACTCTCAAGAGAGAAAATTCAATCAATCAGAACTTGTCTTATTTCTTCACGAAGAATACACAACACACCTACAATCCTTGATCACCATTGATATCACACATTTCTCAGCTTCCCTCCTACAGATCGACCCATCCTCTCTTGTGACCGAATTGACTCTGGAATGACCATTGTCTTGGTTTAGGCCGGAGTCTTACAGATTGATCTCTCAAATTCAAGCACTCCCTTTGCAGTGCATCTGTGTGAGGTTAAGCAGTTTGATCGGTTTGAGGAGTCCCCTCCGCACGGTCATCTCCTCAATTCCTTAAAAACTAGCAAATCGTTTTGCCCCATCCACGCCTTTGTAGCGCGAGATCATTCACCTTATATCGTCCCCCATCTTTACTTCCAATCTTAATCTGGTATCATCCGGAGAATGACCCATCCACAAAAATTTCGAATCACCTTCTGGTAAGTCCATCATTTCGCGATGTCGTCTAGACCCATCTTTACTTCCAATCTTAATCTGTGTATCACTGCTTCATATTCTGCTTCGTTGTTTGTGGTTTCAACCTCCAATTTTTCCAAGTCCCGGCTTCGTTGATGTCTTTCTTTCTTTAAAATGTTGAGCTCTTGTGATCATTTAGTTTTTGCAAGTCTTTGATAGTAGAAACTTGGTATGGGTTCTCCTTTTCGCCTTCATTTTTATTTTTCGTGTCGGCCCTTTTAGTTGGTGCACGGATTCTCCTTCCTTTTCCGGGATTTCGCTTGGGATTCCTTTCCCTTCAGTCGCCCTTACCATGTAGATTTGGAATTATCTCTCCTTATTTGTCTCCTTCACCTTTTTCTTCTTGTCTTTCTTTCGTTGTTTTCGCCCTTCCTGATGTTGTATGTTTAGGTCTTGGCATTTTTTCGCCTGCGCAGTATCTCCTTTGATTTCTCCTATCCCGTTAGGGACAGGAAAACAAATGCATTGGTGGAAAGTAGACGTTATTCCTCTGACTCCATGTATCCAGGGTCTCCCGATGATAGCGTTATATGGAGTTCCACATCCACGACACTGAATGTCACTATTATTTCTAGTGAATTTACGGGTATTGTGGTGTCGCGCAATCGTCATCTCTGCGATCTGATTCTATTATCATGGTTATGATCAGGCTTTTTTCTTATGACTTTCTGTTTCCTAGGGAGTCTTCAGCACTGAACGCAATTGGTTGGTTTTGCCAATCTTCCAAGGGTGTATCTTTCTCTTTGGGATATATTTCTTTGCCATTGAAGTCGTGCTTGTAGATTCGCCTTAACATTTTGTCGTGAAATTCCTTGACGTTCTTCGCGGTTAATACGATAACATTACATTGTTGATGCCCTACATTTCTTCTTATTTGTACTCGACTTGACTCTCGTACTGATCTGCTTTTCTCCAATTTTTTCCTTGGTAATTGTTTCTTGTTGTTCTCCTCGCATTTATCCATCTTCTTTCTCTCCTTTACTCATGCCTTCGTGCATTGTCCCGTATTTGCTTTTCAAATCGTGCTGCCCTTTGTTCTCTTTCAGCAATCTCTCTTTATCCGCGAGATCTTTTATAATTCTCTCCATATTGTATCTCCAACTCGTATTCTCGCACTTTCTTTTTTAGATTGCGATTTTCTATCCAGAGCCCCCCATGCCTGATTGCAAGGTCTACCCGTTCTGCAATCAGTGTTTTTGTTTCTCCTTCCACTGTGCGAGCTTTCTCTCATACTCTCGCATGGTGATAGTTTTTCCCCATATTGGTTCCTACGGTTGCGTCTTTCTTCCCTTTTGTCACCTGAAATAACAGCTCGTTCAGATCTCTCCTTATCGCCTTTCCGGATCCGTCGCATGTTTCTTCTGGCAAATATTTCCTATGATATTTCTTTCCCCTTCTCTCTGCATTGTCGTTGGATAACTACTTCGTTGTACGGTTCTCACCATCTTACGGGCAGGGAGAGATCTGGTCCATGCTACTAACAAAGAAGATTTTTTGAGAAGATGTCTTCGTGAGGAACTTTGGAGTTTTGAAAGTAAAGAGCTTTTGAGAAATCTTTTTCGAATAAGATAAAGAAATGGTGTATTGTTTATTGGATTTTCATGGTGGAAAGAAAAATGAGAGTAACGAATGAACTTCGAAAGATGATGATTGCTAGCTACTAGCTAGTAGGTGAGGATGAATCCTCCCTGTTTCTAGTGCCAAAATGTAGTTGCGGAAAATCCCACAACTACACTCTTTATAATGATAATAACACAAAGCTTAATTCATATGGATCAACTCAAACATTAATGATATTATTCACCACTTTGGCACTAGTATGATCTTCTCAAACACTTTGTATTTGAATGTGTGATCTTCCTACAATGATTACAAGACAAGTTTGTATACAACAATTGAGAAATATGAAATGTAAACAAAGTTCTAATGGATTCTTTTATTTTTCTCTCTTGACAACTTCCTTAACCCTTTTATCTCAACTGATCTCTCCCTCTCTCTATCATTTTTGAGCCCTTATATAGGAAAATATAACAGTAAAAGACAACTATGATTCACATGCAAGATCTTTGTTGACTGATTATATTTCTGTTTTTTTATTCGCCGGGCTTTTGAGAACTGTCTCTATCTATCTCACTGCTATTTAGTCCTTCGTGCTTCTTCTGGTGGAGATGATCATCGCATTATCTTTACCGCGCAACTATTTTTCGTGCTCTTCTTTTGTTATCGCACCATTCTACTTCTCCCTGAAACCTGGTAATTGCCGTATCTTTTTGCTTGAGGTTTTTTTGGTTAGAATGAAGTTGTATGTTTGTCTTGTGCGATATTTCGCCCCTACATGTACAACAACATGTAAAACATCTGCCAATATTATAGATGGGTCTTGTTTTAGAAGTGGATGTTGTCAAATAAAATTACCTAAAGGTGTAAAGGTTTTTGCGGGAGTAGTTATTTCGATGAATACATCATCAGAGTCTTTATCTTTTGATCCTTGTAGCTATTCGTTTACAGGCGAGTCCGAGAAGTATACATTCAGTACTTCAGATTTGAAGGGTATAGGTTTTTATAATAAAGTGAAAGATGTACTTGTTGTTCTTGATTGGGAAATAGGTACCAAAACGTGTGAAGATGCGCAACAAGGATCAAAAGATGTCTAGTTTTGCATGTCAGAATAACAGTACCTGTAGCAATTCGGACAAAGTTCCCAGATATCTTTGTACATGCGACGAAGGTTTTGAAGGGAACCCCTATCTCAGCCCTGGATGCCAAGGTATGGAATAATATAACAAAAAAAACTACTTTATTTCTTTTTGATTGAATTTATTTTTATATATATTAGGAAAACATACGAAAGAAAACAATATGCTCAAAAAGCGAATTTGTGGCAAATCTTGTTTTTTTTTTTTTTTTTTTTTTTGAAGCATCCAAATTCTTTTAATTTGTTTGAAAGACGAGCTTTTCTTTATAGTAGTAGTTAGATACTTGGATTAGATACTTTTTAATATAACTCTTTTCACTTGTATTTGAATTACTAAGGTGTACGTCTTTAAGTCTGTGGTTTAAATAGATATAAATGAATGTGAGGATCAAAGCAACAAATGTTGTGAAGGAATTTGCATAAATACCGTTGGAAGCTATGTTTGCTACAAAAGGAAGTCGTGGTGATGGGAAGAAAGGTGGAACTGGATGCATTCGCGATAGTAAAGAGTTTCCGATAATAATAGTTACAATTGGTATGTAATTTAATGACTTCTTGAGATATATATCTATTATTTCCTACTTAATGATACTAGTCAATCAGATTCAAATTTATACATGATATTGATAGTTGCAGGTTCGTTTTTATATTTGAGCATAAGGAAAAGACAGTTAAAGAATCTTAACGACAAATTCTTTCACCAAAATGGTGGTTTGTTGTTAAAACAACACATTTCATCCTATGAAGGTGTTGTGGAGGCTATAAAAATATTTACAACGGCAGAATTAGAAGCAGCAACCAATAATTATAGCGATGAATTGATTCTTGGTAGAGGAGGCTTTGGAACAGTTTATTTAGGAACTTTATCAGATAATCTTAAATTTTGATATGTAGATCATAACTAAGATGGATATCATTGACCATGATTGAAAACAATATGATAAATCAATGATAAGAGAACGATAAAGAAGAAATAAATCTACATACCAAAATAATAATGGAAGACGATGTTTAACGTGGTTCGGTCATCTTGACCTACATCCACAGACGAAACCCCTTAGGGTGATTATTATTGATCTCCAGAATAAGATGATACTTGGATGATTTATAATTACATGGATAACTCTAATTTATATAGAGTTAAGATTAAACTATACTAGGAAGGTATTTATTCTAAGTAATTTATTTAACTTGGCCTTCACTTTACGTGCCTTGGTTGCACGGTCACTTAACTTGGTCTTCACTTCACGGTACGGATGCCTCAGACCTTCTCTGCTCCTCGGCTAATTGTGCACACATGCCTTGACTATAGGGTTGCCTCGGTTCTTCTCTATATGATGACCTCGACTACCTTGTATATACTATAATAGATAAACGTTTGGTTGCCATTAAAAGTCGAAAATAATTGATAAGATCCAAATTGAACAATTTATCAACGAGCTAGTTATTTTGGCTCATGTCAACCAACGGAATGTGGTGAAGGTTTTGGGATGTTGTTTGGAAACTGAAGTCCCTTTGCTTGTGTACGAGTACATATCTCATGGAACTCTCTTCCAACACATCCATAATAAGGTGGAAGGGATTCATCGTCATTCTCAGTGGATGGGATGTCATCGTCATTCACCCTTTCTTGGAAAATTCGTTTGAATATTGCAACCGAAAGTGCAGAAGCGCTTGCATATTTGCACACATCCACTATTATACCCATCATTCATAAGGATATTAATTCTGCCAATATACTTCTGGATGATAATTACACTTCAAAAGTATATGATTTTGGATCTTCAAGGTTGAATACATTGGGTGAAACTCAAATAGATGCTTTAGTTCAAGGCACATTGGGGTATTTAGATCCATAATACTATCAAACAAGTGTATTGACAGATAAAAGTGATGTTTATAGCTTTGGTGTTGTTCTTGTCGAACTCTTAACAGGAGAAAAACCCATTTCTCCTAATCGATCCCAAGCACAAAGAAGTCTTGCTGCATTTTTCCTATATGGCATGGATCGAAATGATGTCTTTACGCTTATACAACCTCGAGTGGCAAATGAAGGGAATCATGGACATATCTTTTTTTTTGATAGAAAGAGAGAGATTTTATAAAAAGAAGAAAAATATAAAGCAATATCTACAAGGAGTAGCAAAGAAAAACAGAAAAAACTACATTACACTTGGGTAAAAATTGCATCCCAATTGTCTCCAACAGATATAATGCAATGTCCAAAAGATGTTGCCCATGCAGTTACCAAGGATTTGGCTTGAATGATTAAATCCAGATTAGTTTTAAACGTGTGGTTCTCCTTTCTGATTTTAGAACTTAAAAGTGTTGCGTTTCTTAATGTTTCTGTCCAAATAACCCAAACTATTGTTGCTATCATTGCATCATTGAATCATGTCCCAAATGGCCTATTAATATGAATTTGAAGTTTCAGTAAACTCGCCAAGCATGAGCTAAATCATACTAGGAACGTGGAGTTACCCATCTCCAACCAGAAGGAATTAAGTTAATCCACAACTTGTAAGCCACCTTGCAATGAAGAAGAAGATGATTTGCCGATTCTTCGATGGTTTTCACACAGGATAAATGGAACATCATTATCTAGAACCATTCCTTTATGTAGAAGCATGTCTTTGGTGTTGAGTTTGCTGTGTACTGCACACCAAACCAAGAAGCACACTTTTGGTGGTATTTTGTTGTTCAAAACAAACTTAAAAGGAAAATCATTTACTCCATCTGACCTTATTAACTTAGAATATAGTGTCTTAACTGAAAATACTCCATTGTTTCCCAAACTCCATCTTCTTGTATCTGGTAAGCTATTTAGAGTTGGAGGTGAAGACCCACTTACGAGCAGACCAACTTCCTCCTCCAATCTTCTTTAAAATCAAAACCCAACTCTCATTAGATAAAGTAGCAAACTGATCAACTTCCTCCTCCAGCAATCTTCTTTTAAAATCAAAAACCCAACTCTCATTAGATATATGAGAAGCTACTGGAACTATATTTGTCTTTAGACAATCATCTGTCAAACCAGAAAGAGACTCTTGTACCTGAGTGAATATTAATTGAAGAAGAATAAGTATTTATCAACAAGTATTAGTTACTCATGATCGATATCACCGGGTAACTACCTGATGAGAAAACATAGAACCATGTTTCTCATGACCCACTTTGCAAGTAAAGCCATGTTCATTTGTCTTTTGCGAGATTTAAAACACCTAATCCTCCTCTCCATTTTCACTCTTATCGTCACTAAATAAATCGCAAAACAATGCATTAGGCACCAAACTCCGATGTTTACCAAATGTGAAGAACTACCCCAAATCCTCCTCCAAAGAATCTTCTTTAAAATCAAACCCAACTCTCATTAGATATATGAGAAGCTTGCATTCACCTTATATTTGTCTTTAGACAATCATCTTACCATAGATTAACAATTCAAATAAAGACGACTTAAGGATTCATCACCATTCCATCCACAAAAATGCCGTAAAGAGACTCTTGTACTGAATATTAATCAAGAATAAGTATTTATCAGCTGACCCGTTTCCACAATAACTTTCTAACAAGAAACCCCACAAGTATTAGTTACTCTACCAGGTAACCAATGAGAAAACATAGAACCATGTTTCTCAGCTATTATCTTGCACCAAAGATGATCTTTCTCCTCATTAAATCTCCAAACCCACTTTGCAAGTAAAGCCATGTTCATTTGTCTGAGATTTAAAACACCTAATCCTCCTCTACTCTTATCAGCAAGCACCAAACTCCAGTTTACCAAATGTGAAGTTTTAGAACTACCCCATAAGAAATTCCTCATTTTATTTTCCAGTTGATTTATAACTGAAACTAGAGCTCTAAAAAGAGAGAAATAGTAAAGAGGAAGAGAAGAAAGAATAGTTTTCAGCATTGTAAGTTTACCTCCCTTTGAAACTGAAATTTTGCTCAAATGAGTAAGCCTAGTATCAAATTTTGTAAGAATTGGATCCCATATAGCTTTGGAATTTGCTTTTTCCCCTAGAGGAAAGCCCAAATATATGAAAGGAAGCTATGCATCCCAACAACTAACATACTTGCTTTGGAATTTGCTTTGGAGTTTGCTTTGGCTTTGGAATAGCTTTGGAATCATGGACATATCATTGCAGTTGCGGAGCTTGCAAAGAGATGCCTCAACAGAAAGGTGAACAACGACCAACAATGAAGGAAGTTGCTGCAGAGCTACAAAGTTTGAGTAAACTAGAGTCATACGCATATCCATCTGGTGTTCATAATCAACCAATCCATGAAGAAGAGCCCAATGTTTTCATTAATGAGCCCATAGACCTCTATTCTGTACCAATAAGCTCCAATACTTCCGGTGATTCTGGTCTATTCAGTACGGACCAAGATATGTTCACGTCAACTAACATACTGCGGTGATTGTACAAGTACGAGTTCTTAGATTTAAACCCCTTCGGATAAGGAAATTGTCATCTATTTATATATTTTGTAAGTGCAATTTTGGTTGAAACAGGGTTAGTCTTTTTCCCACAGCATCTTGTTGCGTTTACTCTTGATGTGCAATATGAATATTTATCTGTTTGTAAAGACTACACATAACTACATAATTTTGGATTGGCCGGAAGTGCAATGTCATGTGTGCTAACATGTACTAGAAATTTCATTGTGATTTTGTTCTGTAATCAGCATCTATCTATCTAAATCCTCTGTCTGAGATGCAGAGTGCAAACTACCCTAACTACTAGACAAACAGATCCAGTAGAGAACATGCTATCTTACTTGGAAGTGAGTAAATTTTTGATGGGGACGTTTTCTGATGGGGCATGGGGGACGAATCATGTATTGACATGTGTCTTTGCTATAAATTGATTTCATCAAATTTTGTTTCCAAATATATAAAAGAAGTGCATTTTTGGTGAAAATACTGGTTATTTTAATTGATTATATTTTATCCTTTATATTTTTGGTAAGAGAATTCGTTAAAACAATTAATTGGAAAAACACATGTCAAGCCATGATTCGTCCCCATGACCCCATCAGAAAACGCCCCCACCAAAAATTTACTCCTTGGAAGTTAGCTTAGAAATACTCGGCTATTTTCTTATCTTAAGTACTTACTTCAGGAAGTTTATATGTCCGGACGGCGGAGATTAACTTGGATAGAAGCTAGCCACTCATAAGTTGTCGTCTACTAGGAATTGGTCTGATCATTGTACTAATTCTTCTGATATGCACAGTGGATACTAAAATAACACTGTGCCCCCAACGTGCATACGTCTAGTCTAGTAGTATATGAATATCGAATATCGTCATGTCAGTTGATAATATCCGGAGAACTCTATTAAACAATATACCAAAAGCTACTAGATCGAAAAGCCAAATTAACTGGCAGAACATGTCATGGATATATCTGAAAACGAGACATCTTATCCACGATCGATTTAATTAATATATCAGAAGAAAATTGGTGTATAATTGAACAATAATTCTATCACAAAAAGAAACAGAACTAATGATATAGAAATTAGCATCCTGGTCAGTACATTCCCTGTCAACAACAGCCAAGCCGAAGGTAAGAAGCATGCACGTCTCTTAGCCAGTTTGCTCCAAGTTTCCAACACCTTAATAAGTTAAGAAGCATGTCTCGTACCACCAAAAGCTCTTGGAAAATTGTATATGTAAAACCAGAAACCTTACAGACTACAGTACAGAGTGATCATCTTCTGGTTAAAATACTGAGCCACCAGGTACTGTAAGCTTAAATGCTGTGCCTTGCGCTGGTGCAAGTCAACATTTTCTTTTTCTATTGCTCAATAAGATGGCTTCTTTGCCTTGTCAACACGGTATAGAACAAATTAAAGTCAAATAATATACATCAGCCATCTAATCATTAACTCTTCATTTCTTTTATGTTCGTTCCCCACTTGTTTTAATAGCAAGTATCCTTATATACGTGTATGCTCTCTTAAGAATTCAATTCAGTCTATTACTAAAAAAGCATAATAAAAATCAGATCAAATCTCTATCTCTATCATGTTTCTACAATTCTTATTGTTCTTGCTTCTCTCAAGTCTCACCCTAACAACATCATCATCAACAACTCCATTGCCGCTATCGAAGCCTGGTTGCCAGGAAAAATGCGGTGATTTCACAATTCCATACCCGTTTGGTATAGGTCCCAGCGAGAATGGGTGTTCCTTTACTGGAGATGGAGTGCAGCGTTACAACATTACATGTGATACATCTTTTAACCCTCCAAAGCCGTTCTTTTGGTTTGGTTCAGCGAAGGATTCAGGTAAACATAATATGATCGAACTGATAGGCATGTCAGAAAGTGAAATACGTGTAAAAACTTCACCAGCTACAGTGTGTTACGACGATAAAACTGGTGAAGCTACCATAGATGAGTCACCTTGGATGGGTTTGATTTTTACCCCATTTTCGGTCTCGTCCACCAAAAACAAGTTCTTCGGGCTTGGTTGTGATACCGTAGCTCAAAGTTTCGATCCACTGAGTGGTTTTAATGCAACTTGTTTTACAACATGTGAAACCAGGGAAGACATTATAGATGGGTCTTGTGCTGGAAGAGGATGTTGTCAACAAGAATTACCTAGAGGTTTAAAGAGAATTTTTACGGTAGTTGTTTCGAGTACAAAACCTGATGGTTCGAGTGCAAAACCCGATATCTTATCTTTTGATCCATGCAGTTATTCCTTTGTAGGTGAGATTGATAAGTACAATTTTAGTGCTTCAGATTTAAATGGTACAAACTTTCATACCAAAGGGAGAGATATCCCGATTGTTCTTAATTGGGCGATCGGAAATAAGACGTGTGAAGAAGCGCAAAAAGATCCGTCTACTTTTGTCTGCCAGCAGAATAGTAAATGCAGCAATTCAGATGATGGTCCTGGATACATTTGCAGTTGTGACACAGGATTTACGGGGAACCCTTATCTCAGCCCTGGATGCCAAGGTATGCACTTGATACATTAAGGTTTGCTTGTATGTGTGGATGATTTAATCAATTAGTTTCAGTGAATGTTAATAGCTGTTTCCGAACATTAGAATTTTTAATTTGTAGTTATCCAAAACAAGAAGTTGGTTTACTTATCGTACTAATGTGTAATGTAATTGGGTTTATGCGAGATGATAAACAGATGTAAATGAGTGCGAGGATCAAGAAAACAACCCTTGCGAAGGAATTTGCTCAAATACCATCGGAGGTTACATATGCAAATGTCCAGAAGGCACCTATGGAGATGGAAAGAAAGGTGGAATTGGCTGCATACGCAGAAAAGCAGAATTCCCCATACTGAAAGTCACTCTAAGTAAGCATCACTTCTTATTCCCACAACCAGATAGCGTAGGCACTTTTAATCATAATTTGTTTTATTTTGATTGACCTAGTGCAGGCATCGGATTAGGGCTCTTATTCTTAATTGTTGCAAGTTCTTTAATATACTTGAGCATAAGAAACAGAAAGCTAAACAAACTTAAGGAGAAGTTTTTCCAACAAAATGGCGGTTTGCTGTTGCAACAAAAATTGTCCGCAAAGGCAGGTGGCGTAGAAGCTACAAAGATATTTACAGCGAAGGAACTGGAGTTGGCAACCAAGAACTATAGTGATAAACTGATCCTTGGCCGAGGAGGTTTTGGAGTGGTCTACAAAGGAACTCTACCAGATAAACGAATAGTTGCCATCAAAAAGTCGAAAGTAGTTGATGAGACTCAAATTGATCAATTCATTAATGAGCTTGTGATATTAAGTCAGGTTAACCATCGAAATGTGGTGAAGGTCTTGGGATGTTGTTTAGAAACCGAAGTTCCTTTGCTTGTTTACGAATATGTTTCCAATGGCACCCTCTTACAACACATCCATAACAAGGTGGATGGAAAATCATCTTCCTCCCTTTCTTGGCAAAGTCGTTTGAGGATTGCGACAGAAAGTGCAGGAGCACTTGCATATTTACATTCTGCGGCTACAACACCCATCATTCATAGAGATATTAAATCTGCAAATGTACTGTTAGATGATAATTACACTGCAAAAGTATCTGATTTTGGGGCGTCAAGGTTACACTCATTGGATGAAACTCAAATTGATACAGTAGTTCAGGGGACATTAGGCTATTTGGATCCAGAATATTTTCTTACTAGTCTATTAACTGATAAAAGCGATGTTTATAGTTTTGGTGTAGTTCTGGTTGAACTCTTAACAGGAGAAAAATCCATTTGCTCTAAGAGGTCTGAAGAACAAAAAAGTCTTGCTTCGTATTTCATTGAATATATGGAAAGAAACGATGTGTTCAATGTTATTGAGCCGCGAGTTGCAAATGAAGGAAATAGGGAGGATATTGTCGCAGTCGCGTTGCTTGCAAAGTGGTGCCTTAAGATGACTGGTGAAGAAAGACCTTCCATGAAACAAGTTGCTGCTGAGCTAGAAAGCATTTATAAATCTGTGACACCACCATCTCGAGTTCATAATCAACAGAGCCATGAACAGAAGTCCACAATATTTAATGATGAGCCAAGTGACCTCTATTCAGTACCAATAAGCTCTTATACCTCTGGTGATTCAGGTCAATATAGCAAGGAGAACAGCTCAATGATGTCAATGACCACGCCACGGTAATATCGTATAATTTTTGTTTAATTGATTGTATGCAACAACTTTGCAGATTGCAACTGGTTTTCATTTATTGGAACCACACTTGTTTGGATTGCCATGTATAATATGTCTTGTTATCCCGTTTCTTTATCCTCATGGGATGAGTTCTTTCTCTTTAGTCGAGTGAATGTTCATGTAACCGGAAAAATCAACTTGTTTTTGCGCTTTTTGCTAGTATTAATTAGTTGTACAGCGTTTTTACCTTGCGTTTAGAGAGAGATTTTGTACTTAAATACTAGGTTTTGATAATTAGGATTTTGCTCAGGTATCTATTTGTATTAGGGTGTTAGACAAATTGTTGATTGCATAGACGACAAGAGGAAAAGGGCAACTATTAAGGCACTTTTGTGTTGGATGGTGGAATTTCTTGTCACTCTGTGATTTCAAAATTATCTTATGTTCCAATATCATCTTCCGGATAAAATGCAAACCAAATCCAACAAAGGTTTTCTTTGTCTCCTTCACCAGTAGGTTCTGCCCAAATCCTCTTCGGAATCTTCTTATTGTAACTCGCATCATTGAACAAAGGAAAATAAAAAATCTTTGTGTAAATTATAGAGAAATTGGGTCAATTGCCCAAATATTTTAAAAATATGATTCTAATGGACGAGTAAAAATTAGTATGGGTGAAATAAATGTTACTAAAGAAATAACAAGAATGAATCAATTCATCCCTTTGAATGAGTAAACTTAAAAAATAAATAGGTGAAACCACTTTCAGATCCTCTCGATGTAAATTAAAAATAAAAAAATATATTTGAAAGTGGGAAGGATGAAACTGTTTACATCCCTGGATATTTTTATATTCTCGTCCATTTAAATAGTATCAAATTTTACATGTCTTTTTCACCCAGGAATTATTATTATTGGGTTAATCGACCAATTTTGTGATAATAAATTATAGAATGCTTGTCTCTTCTTTGAAATGTTCAAAATAATCAAAACACTTGGCATTGAGAATTTTCCAAACATTGTCCTCACTCTTTAATACAGTATGGATTTACCTAAACACTTGTATTTAGAATTGTCCAAACATTGTACCAACTCTTTAATACAATACTTACCCCCTCCTCGTCTCTTGCGGAGTTTGATTCCTATAGTGGGAACATTAGAAAAGTTCTCACAACCCATTTCTAATGGGAAATTTATTTGCTTATAAAGTAAAGTTTTTATTACTGTACGTCTAGCTAGTTCATCTGGGTCCAGAAAAATATACAAAAATGAATCATTCGCAAGAAAGGCTTAAAAGTTTGAAAACATGAAAATGAAAACCATCTGGCTGCATGTTGTACAGGTATCCACTGATCAATGACCCATGTTGTATATGTATCCCATGGTTGCACGCATCAAAAGAGAAAAACAGGATTGGTTTCGCATGGATCCCCACCAAACAAAGGATGCATGATATCTACGAAATTACTTGAAAAATAGGTGCATGGTGCCTATTTCTATTCATATGGATGGTTCCTATTTACTTGATATAATTTCTGCCTCCATCAAACAATGTCAATGTCTAGAAACACGGAAGTTTCTTTATTCTTCCTAAAGGCTAAAGATACAGTAAAATTTTTGACGCGGTTGTTTTTCAGTTAAATCATAAATGTATACACATATATATGTTCAAACTTGCTACAAGATCGAACACTGAATGCTGGTGGAAATGTTTGTCAAGCCTCAATCAAATTTAGGGTTAAAAAAAAGTTCTAAAGCAAAACCCAAACTGAAGAGAACTTTCATAATTAATACGCTGAAATGGTGAAGAATGATAGCATAATTAATCCTTCCTTTGATTGGGCCGACCGAATAGGGCCCGAAGGGGCCCGTAGGAGGAGAGTCCCTTTATTACCACTTTTTAAATGACTCCTAACAATTTTGCAAAAAGATTGCAAACATTTCTGTGTCCAATTTTAATATGGTCCGTTGGATCACATAGCTTAAAAACATGGAATTGATATGAGTCGTTCAGATTTCTGTGTGTAGATTCAATATCTGTCGTTGGATAAGATGAATTTAAAAAAGGATTTGATGAGAGCCGTTGAATTAATTAACACCTTCAGTTTCATCTCCACTCACCTCCACCCCATAAATCTTCGACAACCACCACCACAACTCTGTCACCACCTTCACCATGACCAGCACCTCAAAATAAAATAAAAAAACTCATAGGTTAAAGAACACCATTAACACCGCCGTCACATCACCACCAATCCATCATCACCCACCACCACATACATCAAAGAACACGATTACTATCACCGCCGCTCCATCACCACCACCACCGTGAACACATTCAGCTCTAATCCGGATGATTAATCATTCACCACCACCACTATAGCATCAGCACCACCATATGCAGCTGCACCACCAAATTCATTCAAAATTTATAATCACAACTATCACCAACAACTTCTTTCTCTCTGCCTTCTACACCACTAACACAAAATTACCATCAACAATATCTTCAGTACCCAAGTCAATTTCCCACCGCCTTGACTACACCACCGCCACCACCACCTTTGTTCTTTTCTTTTTATTTTGAGGTAGCTATTGTACTAGATAACTCACCTTGCGACAGAGGGGCCGACCAAGACGAAAAAAAGCCGATCCGACTCCGATTACACGGACAATCATTTCGGTTATGCCTCACTCCAAGCGGACTATATCCGTTTTGTTAATTATTTTCTCGACAAGTACACCACGATTCTCGAAATCACCCGAATTTTATTTTATTTAGTATAACCTAACACGGGTGCATAAAACTCAGCCATGGGTAGAAAACATACCTAATAATTTGGTTATAACCAATGTAGTCAACATCGGATTTCGGTGAATATCGGTCGAATACCGAGACACCATATTTCGGTGAATACCGGCTTATATCGGCGAAATATCGACCAATACCGGAAATATCGGCATCTCGGTGAAACACCGAAACCGATATTATCGGCGGAATCTCGGCCATCTCGGCCGAGATTAACTACATTGGTTATAACATAGCTCATGTCACTTTCTCAGAAATTTGGGGCAAAGAGAAAATTTCGGGACGACAAGTATTAAAAAGATTTAAATTTCTGTTAAAAACCGGTCAATTGGTCGATAATTTGGAACATAATACGTTTGTGTTGTGTAACTCATTTTATTGTTACGAGTTCGGCATTAAAAATTCGACACGAAATATATGCTAAAAATATACCCCTTAATACAGGTGTGTGAGAGGCTATTGTGATTCAACGTTTTAAATGGCTACATGTAGTAGTATATTTAACACGTAACCGGTAGAGATATGTGTATTGGTGGTTTGGTCTCTACTATATATCTCATAAGCATGGTGTCCATGATAGCTACCAGTTTTTGGAGAAAACACGTCTCTGAAAAAAGGGAAAGGAGGGTTAGGTACTTAGGTTTGTAATGGTAAAAAGACAGTAAACAGGCCCAGTAGCAACCATAAATATTGGCCGTAGATCTATATTTATATATCGTAACCGTCAATTGAAAATATAAAATCTCTTCGATGCGGTGCGGTGCCCTATACCTAATTCCTCTTTCTTCTTTCTCCTTATATACCGCCTCCCCTTCCAAACTGCTACACGACCACCACCTTCTACTTCTTGAATCAAAAATAAACATTAAGTTCAATTTTATTTTCATCCCCCGTCTTTCATTCTATAAACCAAAGAATTTTGAAAATTTGTTTTCTATGGTGTTGTTATTGTGGGTTTTGAAAGTATATTTTGGGTTCGATAGAAAACAATGGCAGTAACAATTGGGTTGATAAGTATGGCTGCATCACCTGCTTGAAGAGATGGATTTGTATCTTGTATTTTTGTTGCATAACTGAAGAAAAGAGGAAGGAAACAGAATCTAAAACGTGGGTAGATTTGTTAGTTTATGGTCTGGTTTTGTAACTTTGTTTTACCTGGTCACCCATCATCTTCTTCACCCAATGCTCTGCAACGGCACATCACAATTTCTTTCTCTGCTACTACCATTGATCGAATTTGATCATTTTCTTAATTTTTCTTATCACCACTAAGTATTTATGTATAAAAATTTGAAGCTGAAATCACAATCTTGGGTTTAATTTGATGAAATTGTTTCTGATTTTTCAATTGTAAACTACTGTTATCATTTGAAGGCGCAATTGATTATTTACCAGTAAAATCAGCGTTGATTGTTATGAAATTAGTGTTCACTTTTCGATGAATTAGAAGAAACTAAAACAAATTTGACCAAAATTGATTCAGAAATGAAGAATTTTGATCAAATCAAAAGAAAAATTGACTATCAAAAAAAGGGACCATAAAAGTGTGACGGACAAAATCCAAAGAGTCACCATATAGAAGGCCTCCTTAAACAGTCGGCCAATTAAGATATCAAATCCGATTCAAAAGTAAGATAAATAAAAGTTAATTGGGTAATAAAATCCTATATATACAGAGACACTAACATATGCTTCCAATCTAATAGATTGCACAAGAGGTGTCAACATGGGGCTGCTCTGTGGTGGTGGTGATCTGGGATCGGGTATGATTTTGAAAGAAAACACAGATCGCAAAGATGAAGATACAGTTGACATGGTCACTGAGAAGGCAATGAAGTTATTGGTGGTCGTGCACCGTGGCAGAATAGAGAAAAATGGGGGATTTGGTGCTTGCGCCGCTGCGAACTGTAAAGAGAAAAGCTAGGTTTCCATTTACTTAGGAAGTTACAAACCTATCCTTATACTATCCCTAACAAATACACGTGCCCAGCTGAAACTAAATTGTCTCTATGACGTGGACAGACAGGCTCCCACTCACATTATTGGTGTCAAAGACAATATACACGTGCGAAGCTTAAAATTTCATTCAATTAGATAAATGAATCATGGCTGAAAATATTTCAGGTACTTCGATTGTTCTAAGAGGCCAATGAACCTCCACTAAAACAACTACGGATAAAAAGTAAGGATATAATTCTTTTGTATCGTCATCATGCTTTTGTAATACTGATAAGAAATGTAAAAGCCTTTTTTTTTTTTTCATTTTCACACAGTAATGTTCGAGCGGTAGGCACATACAGCGTTTGCCGCCGTCCTTGCCACTACTAACTACCACCAGCGCCACGACTCGCGGACCAAAAATTTAAGTAAATTGGTAGCATCTGTTTTCGAGGATCACAAATTTTCTTTTGTTTCCCATTTGTGACGATGTTTTTCGCTTCTTTTTATCTGCCGTTTCCCCACCGCGTGGCAGCGGTGTTCTAGTTTATTTAAAATGACATTGGTGGTGGCCGGCGAAGAGAACTTTGTAGGCCCATTAGCATGTTCAAAAGAATCAAAACACTTGATGTCATGTTTTATTCCAAAAGAATCGTCTGTAGGAATTATTCTGATTCCTGGTACTGACCCGTACGATGATGCTAAAGTACTCCACATCCGACAGACGTGCGTACGATGATAAAGCCTACACAATAATAAGCTGAATCGAAAAGTTTAATTAATGGAGGATCATGTCACGGGTGAAGTAGAGACATGTTACCCACAACTTGTTTAGAATTAGAATTAGAATACATAGATTGAATACATATACGGTTTAGAATTCCATCCGTAACAATTTTGAACTAGCAAGTGAATAAATTAATATTCCTTGAAATTACCAAGAGTATAGGGACTATAGTAGAAAGAAACAAAAAAAGAGATATGATACCACTAGAAGATTTGGTCATTGTTTTAATTTCTAATTCAGATGATGCTAGAAGACGGGGCTGTTTGCCTTTGTTCTCGGTGTTTTGGCTTTTTCCTTTTCTTTTTGTTGCTCTGGTTTGGCGTATTTTCCTTTGTACAAGGTTATAATCTCTTAGGTCAAATAAAATAAAATTCTGATGATGCTATATGTGCAAGGAAAATGGTAAAATATGTAGCACTAGTAGGCCTGAAGAGGAATCATGAATGATGCAATATTTGACTTAGTTATGCTTATTTGTTTGATGCAACTAACCTTTCCAAGTCTGCAACAGGCAAGAGCATAGAAGAATGGATCAAAGTCCAGTCTGTCCTATTCCCTCCTACTAGTTCAACCTGCGACAGATGGTATTAATTAACCCCGCTGATCATTTCAAAAAAACAAATCGCAATATCAATATGCTTATCTCCAGATAAAAATTTACGAAACCTATGAACTATCATACCAATAGCAGAGTTGGTGATTGCAATATGCTTCTAAAATTATGGTACCTCGTGCAAATTTGTTTCTTCACCTTAGCATTCTCATCATCTGTTCCTCAATTCCTCAAAACTAAGCCAGGTTGTGAATCCAAATGTGGTGATATCTCAATTCCTTACCCATTTGTGATCATCAACCAGAACCGAGATACTTGTTCAGTTGGTGAAAAAGATTTTGAAATAGGAATTACTTGCAATACTTCATTCAACCCTCCCAAGCCTTTCGCAGGTAATGTAGAGGTTATGGATATATCAGATACCGAAATTCGCATTGAAAGCTGGCTAGCTACTTTATGTTACGATGAGTCTGGAAAGGTTAAACTCGATCAGCCAGGGGGGCAGACATCGATAGACTTGAGAAGGACAGCATTCACATTATCGCCCAAAAACATGTTGTTCGGAATCGGGTGCGACACACAAGCATCTATAGTGGGTGACGTAAAAAATTACAAAAGCTTCTGCCTATCAGGTTGTGAGAGTAGGCAAAGCATCAAAGATGGGTTTTGCTCTGGAAATGGCTGCTGCCAAATTGACATCCAAAAGGGGCTAACTATGTTTAGCATGTCAGTTATCTTCGGTATCGCGCGAAATGTCTCGTCTTTTGACCTTTGTAGTTATGCTTTCGTAGCTGAGAAGGATCAGTATAAATTCAATGCGTCCGATATTTTGGATGGGAAAAGTTTCAGCACTAAAGGAAAAAATCTACCGGTTGTACTTGATTGGGCCATTGGGAATAAGACTTGCAAAGAAGCTCAAGAGGATTTGGCATGCCAGGGGAATAGTTATTGCATCAATTCTGACAACAATCAAGGATATCGATGCACTTGCCTTAATGGATATGAGGGGAACCCTTATCTCAGTCCTGGTTGCCAAGGTATGTGAAGTTACAAACTGTTCAGAAAGCTGTTCACGATAAAATTTAGAAAAGCTTCCATATATCAGAAATAACTAAACATAATGCATTTCTATACAGAATGTTCAGTTTTAGCTGCTTGATTAACAGCTTGACTAGTTGCTCCGGCGAGTAAAAAAGCTTCCAAAAATTATGATGACAAATTGATCCTCGGGCGTGGAGGTCATGGTATAGTTTACAAGGGGACTTTATCTGATAATCGTGTTGTGGCAATCAAGAAATCAAAAATAATTGATGAGGGTCAAATCGAGGAATTCATCAATGAGCTAGTTATCTTAACACAGGTTAACCATCGAAATGTTGTGAAGATCTTTGGATGTTGTTTAGAGACTGAAGTTCCTTTGCTGGTCTATGAATACGTTTCCAATGGCACCCTTTCTCAGCATATCTATAAAACAAAGGATGTTGAGTCATCATCCATTTCTTGGGAAAGCCGTTTGAGGATTGCTGCTGAAACTTCAACTGCAATCGCATACTTACATTCTGCAGCTTCCATACCCATAATTCATAGAGATATCAAATCAGCCAATGTACTTTTAGATGAAAATTACACCGCAAAAGTGGCTGATTTTGGAGCATCAAGGTTGAATCCATTAAATCTAAATGAAATAGACACACTAGTCCAAGGGACCTTAGGGTATTTGGATCCTGAATACCATCAAACAAGTCAATTGACAGGTAAAAGCGATGTTTATAGTTTTGGTGTCGTTCTTGTAGAGCTCTTAACAGGAGAAAAACCCATTTCATTCGAGAGACCTGAAGAGCAAAGAAACATCGTGTCGTACTTTACTTCATTGGTGAAAGGTAACAATGTGCTCCATATTTTTGACACTCGAATAGTAACTGAAAGGAATCGAGAGCAAGTACTCGCAGTTGCAAAGCTTGCAAACAGATGCCTTAGTCCAAAGGGTGGAGAGAGGCCGACAATGAAACAAGTTGCCATGGAGCTAGAAAGTTTGAGAAAAGTGGAATCGTCATCCACGACACGTCCATAAATGCAAGATATTCTTCCTAAACACAATGAGGAGCGTACAAATTCAGCAGCCGAGCCAACAGACCTATATACTGTACCAATGAGCTCTTACTCAATCGGTGATTCTGAACAGCATAGTTAGGGGAGAAATCTTTCGACAGTGTCCTGATTGTACCCTTCTATTTTTATTGGTTGTTCCAAAAAATAACAACGGGCACGCAGTGGGGACGTCGCGGTACTTATATTTATCTGTTTGAATGGTGAGAAAAAAAATGGTACCAGTTGTGATTTTGTTTTGTAGGAAATATCATTAGGTCCTAGAAATAATATATTAGAGAGAGCCTAGTCCATTTGACCCAGTCAAATGTTTGTTTGGTCCTATTTGATAATATAAATTATAGTTTGGTCCTAAAAATTATTGTTTGGTCTTAGACTGATGTCATAGATGATGTAAATGTCACCTTGTAGTGGCAGAAATACCCTATTGGATAAGGACCATATATATAGTCAAAAGGTAAGAGAGAAAAATTATTTCTCAGATCTACTTTCTCTCTCCTCTAGATTTTTCTCCCTTTCTCTTAAATTTACAGAACATAAGACTAGTGGGGGTGGAGAAGAATTTGCAGCACCTTCAATTCTTGGGTAAACGGTTATGTTTGATGAAACAATTGTGTGCTCCTCTCCCAACGAAAATTTTAGATCAACCGTATCGAAGTAGTAGTTAGGTTTCTGGTAATCCTTCAAGAAGATCTCCTTAGGGGTTTCCATCTGGATAGCTTGGTTGGGTTTGTGTTCCAACGGGAGAGCAGATCAGAATTTTGCTGCTTAATCCTAGAAGATGAAATGAAGAAGAAGACAAGATGAAGAGAAGACAAGAGAAACAGATGAATCTGCCCACACTGTAACGTTTTTGACTTTATAATGACTTGATCAATATATAATAGCCTTCGTTATTATTTTTTTTATTTCCAAATGGTATTTCTGTTCCCATTGCTTTTCTCAAACGTGAGTAGGAAATACATGCATTTTAGAGTTCTCTTTATTTGGCTTTGGTGGTAAACATCAAAGTGGAGTGTCGGCAATTTAAATACATGATCTTCATTTCTCATATATATGAAGATGATGTTGCTGATGTTTTTATATGGACTTCATTCGAAAATGAAGTACGTTTTTATATGAACTTCATTCCAAATGAAATTTTTTTTTTTTTTATGTTTTATATGGACTTCATTTCTGGAATGAAGTCTGTTTTTTTAGGTTTTTATATAGACTTCATTTGGAATGAAGTCTTGTTTTTTTTAGATTTTATATGAACTTTATTTCGGAATGAAGTATGTTTTTTTTTAGGTTTTTATATGGACTTTATTTAGGAATAATGTCTCTGTTTTTTTTAAGGTTTTTATATGGACTTCATTTTGTTTTTTTAGGTTTTTATATGGACTCCATTTCGGAATGAATCTACTAAGAAAATAAGTAAAAATTAACACGGAAGGATATTTTTGTCAGTTTAATATTTTTAAATAATTATGGACCAAACAGTAAAGGCGTTTGACCAAAGGACCAAACAGATATGGGCCCACTTAAAAAATGACCAAACGATACTTTTTCCTTTTGTTTTATTTTAATAGCTGCGATTTTCCTACATTGATTGTAATATTGTATAATTGGCCGACTGAAAGGAGGCTTCTGTATGATGGCATATGTACCGTGTTCGTCGCGGAAAGTGAAAGTTCACTTATACTGTATATTTTTTAAATTACATCGTATTTGTTTTAAGACTCTTGTTTTAACTTCTTGCATCATGCAAATTGCAACTATTCTACTAAAAGTCAATCTAATCAAATCGGGCTTGGTCAATTTTTTATAGTTTCTAATTCTCGTTTAGATTCTTACTTTCAAAGATAAGAAATCGTTAACCTCCATCCTATAAGGCTTATCTTAAATGTAACCCATACGTTTGTTAACCATAATCCATTTAAAATAAGCGTTTAAGCTAACCAAACAGACTTTAAGGATTAAAAAACTCGATTGACGTAATTATGACGCAGACATCGGATTAGGGTTCTTGTTCCTAATTGTTGCAAGTTCTTTAATATACTTGAGCATAAGAAATAGAAACCTATATAAACTTAAGAAGAAGTTTTTCCAACAAAATGGTGGCTTGTTGTTACAACAAAAATTGTCCGCAATGGGAGGTGATTTACAAGCTACAAAGATATTTACAGCAAAAGAATTGGAATTGGAAACCAAAACCTACAGCGATAAACTAATCCTTGGCCGAGGAGGTTTCGGTGTAGTCTACAAGGGAACTTTACCAGATAAACGCATAGTCGCTATTAAAAAAGTCGAACACAGTTGATGAGACTCAAGTTGTAGTTGTAGGAAATCCCATAACTAACACCCCTTATGATAACATGATAATAATTTCTAGATCTAAACTTATTTGATATGAAAATGAAGATAAAATTGTAAAGATGGACACAAGGATTTTTTACATGGTTCGATCAATGTGATCTACATCCATGGTTCTTCACTATGATTGTTTGAATTACATGAGTATTACATTTAGAATCTCCATTAATGAATATTTAGTAGAGTTCTAGATCTAGTTTTTGGGGAAGAAGATGATAAGCAAAATAAAATCTCTCCTTACATAAATGTGTCTCTCTCTTTCACAAAATGTGTCTCTCCCTTTCACAAAATGTGTATCCTCTTTCACAAAATGTGTCTCTCACTCAAGTGTGTCTCCCTTTTACAAAATGTGTATTGTCCCTTTTCTCTCTCCTGTCTTTCTCTTTATATAGGTGTTTACATAGCGGATAACAACTCACATATAGTGGAGTACAGCTCACGTTCTCTCAGACTCTTGCTACATTCTCGCAAGCTAAGGAAATGAATGCATCTCGCACACTACCAAATATGTTGTGCGATATTTTGATCCTACACAAGTAGATCAATCTAATAATGAGAGTCAAATTGATCAACTCATTAAAGAGGTTGTGATATTAAGTCAGGTTAACCATCGAAACGAGGTGAAGGTCTTGGGATGTTGTTTAGAAACTGAAGTTCCTTTGCTTGTATACGAATATGTTTCTAATGGCACCCTTTTGCAACACATCTGTAACAAGGCGGATGGAAATTCATCTTTCTCCCTTTCTTGGCAAAGTCGTTTGCGGATTGCGATAGAAAGTGCAGGAGCACTTGCATATTTACATTCTGCTGCTATAACACCCATCATCCATAGGGATATTAAATCTGCAAATATACTGTTAGATGATAATTATACTGCAAAAGTATCTAATTTTGGAGCGTCAAAGTTGAACTCATTGGAAGAAACTCAAATTGATACAGTAGTTTAGGGGACATTAGGTTATTTGGATCCAGATTATTTTCTTACTGGCCTATTAAATGATAAAAGCGATGTTTCTAGTTTTGGTGTGGTCCTTGGGGAACTCTTAACAGGATAAAAACCCATCTCTTTTGATCGGCCAGAAGAACAGAGAAGTCTTGCTTCATATTTCATTTATGCAATGGAAAGAAATGATTTGTTCGAAATTATTGACCCCCGAGTAGCAAATGAAGAAATTAGGGAGCACATTGTTGCGGTTGCATTGCTTGCCAAGCGGTGCCTTAAAACGACCGGCGAAGAAAGACCATCAATGAAACAAGTTGTTGCTGAACTAGAAAGTCTTAATAAATTAGTGACACATCCATCTGGAGCTCATAATCAGCATAGGCATGAGAAAAAGCCCAACGTGTTTATCAATGAGCCGAAGGACCTCTATTCTGTACCAATAAGCTCTAACACTTCCGGTGATTCTGGGCAGTATAGCATTGAGAAAAATGCAATGATATCTACAACCATGCCGCGGTAATATAATTTTTCTTCAATTTAATGTGTGCAATAACTTTTTGAAAATTACCACTTGTTTTTGGCATGTATTTCTTGTTATATCGTTCTTCTTCGTGGGATGAGTTCTTATTAGATTTAATTTTATACATACGTAATTTAGGATCTTGAACTTCATGACTATCACATCACACAATAAATATGCAAGAACAGTTTATGAGGAATACCTTATAGCGCTATTCCGTAGTCCGTTGTTGATCAACTGGTGGTAGCCATAATACCTTATGGAGGTCTTGTGTTTCTCCTTCTTCACCTTTTACCTTTATGAATACTAAAATTCTCGAACCCAATAGTGATGGATATTGTGTTCCTTTTATAGGTAGAAGGAGGACCAAGTTCCTAGGATTTAATACTGGCATTAAATCTCGACCGTCCATCAAAGAAGAGATATTAGGAATAATAATCCCATAAAGGAAACCGGACATAAGTATAGCAATACTCTAGATTACCAAGATTATTACATGGGCCCAAGAGAATATTTCTTGCCATACAAAAATATTCTTACATTCTCCCACTGGTCCATGTGATAATCTATTTAACGGTTAATAGTAGAAAAACATAAGGCGCGCGTAATTGCTAACAAAGTTTAATGGTTAACGTAATACCTTGGTCAAGTAAGCTATCCATGCGAGTCATAGCGGTTGCACGTTGTCTTGTTATCAACATGTTCCCTTCCATGTACCACAACACAAGTAACTTACTTAACTAGGCCTTAAATTGGGATATCATAATGGTCCGAGTGATGTCTTCAAACGAAAGACCATTTCGTTAACATCATCCATCCACATAAGTGTATACTAAACATGGATACGAAATATATTCGAGAATTGAATTAATAAGAGCTCAATAAGTATTCAAAACTAAGCACATAAACTAGCTTGAATTCAATAATTAGTTACTCCCATTGGACCTAAGATTTACACTTTTCTTAAGAGGTCTTAAAAGGTAACTTTTCGGTAAGTGCATTTGCAAAAATAATTGTGCTTAACGGTAAATAAACAACTTATTTTTCGAAATTCATAATTCACATATGGATACTCAAGGTTCATGTGTTTTGTTCCCTTTGCATTCATATTGTGCTTTAATGTTTGCAAGCTAAGACGATAAATTTCAGAAATGTAGAGACAAACCTTAAGTCTCTAAGTATCGTAGTCATAAATATTCAAACTCAATTGTGGGACTAGTATCAATGGATTCTTCATTTATAGAATCCATATATCCACAAAAACTGAAGTCTAAAAACCCAATCAACTCTTGTTGGGTTTGCTAACTAATTATAAGACATAAGTTAAAATAGTATCTCAAAATTCTTGATAGCTTTCCTGTAATTTGTTCTTCGATTCTTTAGGAATTTAGTGAACATATCAAAAAATTATTATAAGTTTCATATCAGAATTAAGACGTAATGAAGATTAAATTTATATCTTCTATCCAACATGAAATAAAATCTGTTAAATATGTTATTATCTCAAAATTCCTTGAATATTCGATATATGCCTTATATGAGAGCTTTAGTAATCCATATGATATTACTATCACATGGTAAGCTTCATTGATATCCTTTATTTCAAAAAATATAGAGATATGCATAAAGTCAAGATCACTATTCGTACGTAGTATTTCTTAACATACAAGACCAAGAGTATGAATTTCTCCCACTGATCTTGAGGTATATGCATAAATCTGTAATAATTTCATCCAAAACTTGAAACATTTATAGTTTTGTTGAATTTCATATACCATTATGGGAGGCTGCTTAAATTTCATACTTTGATTTCTAAAATTTATAGACTAAAATTTATCATTAATAAAATCTATTTTCACATTTAATCAATGCAACTCTTAGGTCATAATGAGCTACTAATAATACTATGATAATTCTGAATAAGTCTTTCTTTGACACGAGAGAAAAACTTATTTATAATCAATGCATCGTTTCAGAGTAAAATATTTGGCAATAAGTCTTGCTTTATACCGTTTAAAATTGCTATTACAGTCGTATTAGGTCAGAAAGACCCTCTTTCATACAACTGATTTGTGTCTTCCGAGCAATTAAACAATATCCGAGACTTGACTTTCAACCAATGATTTTTTCTCACATAGCATCAATCCATTAATCAAAATTATTACACATAATATTTGTGAACCGAAACCGAGTCTTTGTCATTCCATATCAAAATGTAATAAATTCTTGTAAGAAAATCACTGAAACAACATGAATAACTTTCTTTCAATCTATGTTGAGACCTTGTTAATGCTGGTTCATGTTGTTATAAAAAAAATTCTTTATTGGCAGTAGTTATATTATGGAGTATTGGATAAGTAATTTGTGGTCTTTCATTATCTAACATTCTGATAATGAGAAGATTCACAATATCTGTAGAAATCTTAAATAAAGGGATCATTATCATGATTTCTTGAACAGATATATCCACGTACTCCCACTGATTATGCCATCATTAACGAATTTATATTTTCGGTTTCAATAAGTCTCATACTACGGTTAGAATGTTAAAGAATACCATTTGGATTATATAGAAAAACCAATGAACCAGTAATAGTTTTCAAATCCAATTTTCATTCTTGGGAATGTAAGCCCTCACCTCCAACTGAACAACCATACCTTAAATGTGATTTAAACTAGGTTTCCACCTTTCTAGTCCAAAGTGTGTCTTTGAAACCCTTTCTTGGAAATATATTTAAATTACACATTCGAAAAGAACAAACATCCACAAATGTATAGCCATTATGCATGGCTCATCATGCTTCTAACCATTTTCATAAAAGTATGATTTAGCCTTTTGATATACACTATTATGCCAAGGATAAGTTGGCCTTGTGTATTGAGCAACAATTCCAAACTTTTGAAGATATTATGCAAAAGATTTAGGATATTATCCTGTTTTGTCATGCCTTTCACAATATTCACCACCTTTGTGAGACTTTATGGTTTTCACTTTATCTATAATTGCCTCTCAACAATGAATGTCCGATAAAACATCCATGGATTGAGATTCATAATGCAATCGATAGATTTACACAATAACGCGAAAAATCATCAGGTGATAAAAAAATTTATCTTCCAAAAATTGGACCATTAAAAGTCTACAAAATAATCATAATATATAATTAATAAGAACAAAAGCTGAAATTTATAATAGAGATAAATGACAATTAAGCTTACAATAGTTACATACCTTCAATAAGATTCTCCCGTGGTAAAACCTTATCAAGGAACAATGTGAGACATGAAAAATATTTGTGGATATTTTACATTCTCATAATTCAACATTATGTCTGTCAAATACTACAACTAGAATCACCTGTGGGCAACTCACGTCCTAAAATGTATTAACAAACTCCAATAATTCTAAATATGTTCAACCTAATATAATGTGAGTTGTAGTCACCTGCGGGTGGCTATTATTTCACATGTATATGAAATATTTAGATAACCTTAATGCTTGTTTAACGTGTGAAGGAAAACTACTTGTGAGCAAAGATTGTTCTAATCGTTAAATCAAACTAAGAGGACTCAAAATATACAACACTTACCGAGATAAGAGCATAGCATCACCGTGGTGATAACTAAACTATCCAACAAACATGTACAATTGCAAATATCACAATAACGTTTCTTGTGATATTGCAAGTCCCACTCAATGATATGGACATACTTGATCTGATCATAAATTTAGTCGTTTATAAACAATAATGAGTAACCCTAAAACATCAATCACGAACATTCATTCAAAAGCATGCCATACATAAATTGTGAAAAATATCAACACCCTATAATCGAAAAATATCCAAACATAATGAATTTTTTTTTTTCTTAAACCAAAATCGAGCATGAAGCAAGTCTATAAATATAATTCAATAATGAAATTTCGTTGAAGAAAAATTCTTTGATGCATCGCTCATTTAAATATGATACAAACTTAAAGATCATGATAAATAATGTACATATGATGAATTAATATGAAAGGTGTTAAATAGTCAATGAATATCATTTTCAGAAATATGGAGAAATTTATCAAAAATGAAACCTCAATTTCATAGAGGATGCAATAAGTTTTGGACAACATAATAAAAATATTCATGAAAATATGAAAAATTCGTAATAGGTTACTCAACTCAATAATGAGTTAATTTATGTAAATTTTCTTTTATGCACTTTTAAGAAATAACGTAAAATCATGTGCCAATTATTTAATTACCATAATGTATGATCGGATATTGTACACTTCAATGTTATCTTAAACATGTGAACTCAAATTACCCGGTAATTGTTGTTCTAATACATTTAAGAAAAACAATGTTATAAGCACTTGACATGATAACGATTATGACTGGAAAAATTATTTGACATCACTGTGGTGATAGCCAAACAACTCAAATAATGCCATAATACTACTAAACCTTTCCTTACGACTTGGCGTATTCGTGCTTACAATAAAATTATTATTATTGCTAAGATAAAACACTCTAGTATCACTGTGGTGATAACTAAAGAATTATGACCTAAGAATCTTAAGCACAATAATTTTATACGTACAATTGAAATTATCATCAACATTGGGAGAAAAGTGAAACATAATGACACAAGACACCCTCAAGATTCAAATCAGTTCATATCCACAATGTATGATCAACAATCATATCAGTCAATGTTTTCTTAAATAAATGAACTCCAATTTCCTGTGGGTAAATTCTGTTCTAATATATTTAAGAAAAAACAATATTACAAGCATTAGAAAAACTGTAATCATGGCCAAAAGTGATTTGACATCACTGTGGTGATAGCCAATCAACTAATATAATGTCATTATCACATGATGTCGATAACTGCAAAACCTACACTTTACGGTTTACAAATTCATGCTCATAATAACATTATGATTATACTGAGATATAACACCCTAGTATCACTGTGGTGATAACTAAAGAGTCCCATAATAATTTTAAGTATAATTAATCTCATAAAATTCAAAGAAAAACAATAATGTGAGAGAAACTATATCATAACACACAAGCACACAAACCATATCATAATGCACACACAAATTTAATGGTGTCAGAAAATGGTTTTGATCATAAAAAATCGTTTTAGTGTTTCGATAAAGCGGAAGCATATTAGTTGTTAACCATTTCCTTAAGTAAAAACCACTTCACAATTTTTAAATAAAACATATTCGTGAGCGGCGCATTTTCTTAAATAACTAAAACTGCCTTCACATTATGGCATGATCAGTAGCGACGTTATTTTCTTAAGAAGATAGGGGATCGGTCTAGGTTTTAATAAATATATATATGTATACATATAGTTGTATTGTTATGATCCCACCCATACAGGTTAATCATTATGGCTCTCAGCCAATTAAAAGGAAAAGAATGTTGACCATTGTAACCGTTCAAAATTATTTTTATGTCTTCATAAATTTATTCACACGCCCAAAAAACTTTCCATATTTTATTTACAGATACTACCATTCTTAGGCTGTCAGCCCACATATCCAAAATATTGTCTACCCTAAATTCACAGGTCCACAAGGCAATGTTCTTCCTTCCAAAAAAAATCAACGAAGGGACAAAAGAACCCTAAACAGTGAAGCAGCGGCAGATTTTATCAATATTTTTTAATTCGAAAAGTTTCACTAATTGACAAACAAACATCATCTCTATGAAATGTATAGACCTTTTTGCGTGATTTGAAAACCGCAAACAAAAAAAAACAGTTCGTGATTGCATATTATCAACGGATGATCATGAGTTCTAAACTCAAGCTCTAGATGCCAACTATTAGATTTAATTTTATAGATATGTAATTTAGGATCTTGAACTTCATGACTATCACATCACACAATAAATATGCAAGAACAGTTTATGAGGAATACCTTATAGCGCTATTCGTAGTCCGTTGTTGATCAACCGGTGGTAGCCATAATACCTTATGGAGGTCTTGTGTTTCTCCTTCTTCACCTTTTACCTTTATGAATACTAAAATTCTCGAACCCAATAGTGATGGATATTGTGTTCCTTTTATAGGTAGAAGGAGGACCAAGTTCCTAGGATTTAATACTGGCATTAAATCTCGACCGTCCATCAAAGAAGAGATATTAGGAATAATAATCCCATAAAGGAAACCGGACATAAGTATAGCAATACTCTAGATTACCAAGATTATTACATGGGCCCAAGAGAATATTTCTTGCCATACAAAAATATTCTTACACTTTCTACTAGTAAATTGGTTATTCCTGTAAGCAAATGCTAAATGTTTGTTATACTTTTTAGCGTAATGTAATTTCAAAGAGTCAAAGAGAAATTTTGTATATTATTGTCTGACCTCTAGTTTGTGAGACTAACATGCTCCCTTGAGTTTATCGGATAATCGGAAAGTGTAATATCTTGCTGACTACTCCATGCATATTAGTAAGAACCAGCAGCAGCAGGAGCCAGATTGGCCCCTGAGCAAGTCCCGTTTTTCATGCGGACACCGCCGTTAAAGACTCAAGAAAGAAAAATGAAAATAATAAAATAGTCCACATCTTAGATAAGTATGGAGTATAGTCGTACTGAGAACCAGTCCTGAAGGTTTTGTTGTAGTCACGTAGTATTAGAGAAGAGCCACAACGTCAGAAAAACCCCGGGACCTAGTCCAGATTGAACACACATTGTATTAAGCCGCTACAGACACTAGCCTAATACAAACTAACTTCGGTCTAGACTGTAGTTGAACCCCAATCAATCTCACACTGATCCAAGGTACAGTTGCGGTCCTTACGTCTCTGATCCCAGCAGGATACTATGCACTTGATTCCCTTAGCTGATCTCACCCACAACTAAGAGTTTCTACGACCCAAAGTCGAAGACTTTAATAAACAAATCTGTATCACACAGAAAAGTCTACATGAATAGATAAATCTGTCTCCCACAGAAATACCTACAAGTTTTGTTCCGTCTTTTGATAAATCAAGGTGAACATGGACCAATTGATAACCCAGACTTATATTCCCGAAGAACAACCTAGAATTATCAATCACCTCACAATAATCTTAATCGACTAGCGAAACAAGATATTGTGGAATCACAAACGATGAGACGGAGGTGTTTGTGACTACTTTTCTATCTTGCCTATTGGAGAAATTAATCTCAATCCAATCTTACGATTGTACTCAAATACAATAGAAACAACAAGATCACATCATGCAAATATAGAGAAAATAGTTGGGTCTGGCTTCACAATCCCAATGAAGTCTTCAAGTCGTTAACCTACAGGGTCTCAGTAGAAACCTAAGGTTAAAGGAGAATCGACTCTAGCTTATACAACTAGTATCACACGGGAGGTGTGGGGATTAGGTTTCCGGTTGCTAGAGTTCTCCTTTATATAGTCTTCCAAATCAAGGTTTGCAATCTAAGTTACCTTGGTAACAAAGCATTCAATATTCACCGTTAGATGAAAACCTTATTAGATTCAAGCTAATATCTTTCAACCGTTAGATCGAACTTAGCTTGTTATACACAAATGAAATGCACGTTCATTTAGGTTTGTGTAACCGTACTTAAACGTGTACACCTGGTTGGTTCAACAGTAGTTAACCAAATGGTTAGCCATATGAGCACTTTCATATCAACCATATTCATCTTCACCATAACTAGTTCAAATGACTCAAAAGAACTAGTTATAGAGTTATTCAATTGCTTAGATCTCATAGAAGTATACAAGACACAATCGAAGCAAAAAATATTTTGATTCACTCGAATCAATTCATGAACTTTATATCCACGGTTTGCAAGAATGCATTCCTTAGTTTATATAAGTTTAAGTTCACGAATAAACCGTTTTTAGAAAATAACCCACTCAAGTAAGCATACCGGTACGCATACTTAAGTACCCGGATTAAGTTTATTTTCAGTTCACAAACTCCAGCAGAAATTCAGGGGACGTGAACTTCCGACAGTACGCGTACAGGTACGCGGACTTTAGTTCCGGTTATCTTGAGCAGCAAAGTACGCATACTTTGGTTCAAGGATTTTGGAAATGTTTATATCCATTCAAGGTTATATATTCTAAACTCTCATTTCAATCATTGAAACATTCTTAGAGGATGTTAAATAGAGGTTACTCGCACATTATTCTTCATCAAAGCGATTTTCAAGATATTAAAATAATCAACATGACTTTCGTCACTTGTAAAGATGAACTTGGCCAAAGCGAAAGCTTACCAACACATATTTCGAGAAATAGATAAGCGAGATAAACTCGGCTCGAAATATCAAATGTGTATAATCTAAGTCTATATAGCAATATGACTTTTGTCTCAAGATAGGAGATATAGTAGATAAACTTTTGAGTGATAGATAAGTTCAAGTCTTCACCTACCTTTTAGTCGATGAAGTTCCACCAGTTCCTTGAGTAATTCTTCGTCTTTGTATGATGATCTCCATGGAGTCTAGAGCTCAATTACACTTTCTATCCTAGTCCGAGACTTAGCTATAAGTAGACTAGAAATCAAGACCTATAGTTTTGGTAACTAAACTTGACAAACAAGCTTGAGATAGCAACGCTTGCGAGTTCGACCGAGCAGTGCTCTAACATATGGCAGACTCGTTTCTAACATCAGCAATAAATTTACCTTTAGATCGAGCTCTGTTATAAATATTAGGAAATTCAAATTCATATCCATGTCAAACAACCAACAATATATCTTCCCAAAATCTGACATTCGACCCTCTATTAACTTTAAAAGTAACATTCTCTTTAAAAATTGACTCTCTAGCCATAATTCCTCTCCAAAGTGAGACCCCATAATTACCTTTAGGCTGATTAGAGACAAAAGGTTGTTGACTAATACCATACTTTATTTTATAATATTCTTCCGGAGCATATCATCTTCTAACACGAACCTCCATATCCACTTCACTAACAGAGTATCATTTATGTACCTTAAAATTTTAATCCCAAGACCCCCATTCTTTTTCTTCTTATTTAGCTGAGGCCAGTTGACTAAGTGTAATTTCTTCTGTTTGTGCTTCCCATCCCAAGGAAAATATCTCATGATCTCATCGATCTTATTGGCCACAAAAATAGGAATCTCAAATAAAGACATGAAATAAATAGGTAAACCAGCTAAAACGCTATTGATTAAAGTGACTTACCAGCCCTAAATAAATTAACTTTTAATCCCAGTAATTAAGATAACCTTTGAGTGCACTTGTCAATAACTCTATTCCATTTCCTAGTACCCTTATACTTATCACCAAGAGGTAAACATAAATAAGAAGTGCGTAATTGATCACTCAGACAACCCAGAATAGAAGAAAAATGACACATATCACCATTGAAAGCCACACCATACAGCTTGCTCTTCGAGAAATTAATTTTAAGACCAGTTAAGAGTTCAAAGCCTATCAGAATCATTCTTAAGTGTTTGAGTTGATCTTCACTTGCATCTAGAAAAAATAAAATATCATCTGCGAATTGATCAGATGAGTAATAGTTGTCCCATTTTCTTCACATTAAAATCATTAATATAACCTTCCTCTTACGCTTTCAACATCGTTAATGAGAATTTTTAGCAACAATAGAAATAAAAAATGCGTGACAGGATAACCTTGGCGAATGCCTTTTTTGCTTGTGAAGTAACCCTCAGCGCTCCCATTGATGAGAATCGAGAAACGAACTCTCTGAATACAATTCATAATCCATTTTATGGACCAGCAACCAAAGCCCATTTGCTCAATTGCTTTACTTAGGAAATCCCAACTCACGTTATCGAAGGCTTTTTCTGAATCAATTTTACATAATAGACCAACTTTCCCAGATTTCATTCGAGAATCAGTTAGTTCATTGGCTATCAAAACCCTATCCAAAATCTGTTTCTGCTTGAGAGAAGTCGATTGTTGCTAAGAAATAATTTTTAGTAAAGCTAATTTTAAATAATCAGCCAACACCTTCGCAATAATCTTATAATCTCCATTCACAGAAATTTCCTCAATTGTATATTTTTTAGGAATAAGAGCCACAAACGTGTTCTTGAACCTCCAATCCAAAACCCCCAACTCTTGCAACTCTTGAATAACTTTCGTAAAGTCATACTTGATAATCTCCCATTCCTTTAAGAAAAACATAATTTGAAAACCATCCCCAGGGCCTTTGATTTTCCCATGGTTTTAATAGCATCAAAGACTTCAGTTTCAGAGATTGGTTGTTCTAAAAATAATTTCATCACATCATCAATCATATTAAACTTCAAATAACCCATGACTGGTCTACCAATAGGTTTATCCTGAAAAATATTCTTGAAATGATTAACAATTCCAACTTTAATTTCCTTATCATTTTGATTCATGCTATCCTCAACTTTGATTTTATTGATATGATTTTTCTTCTTCTTCTATCAGAAGCAATCTTGTGAAATAACTTAGAATTTTATCATTGTTAAGAATAAAGTCCACTCTACTACGCGCCCTCCATTTGTCGGCCACCAAACCAATAGAACAACAATAATTTGTTGTGCCAAAACTATTTTGTCCCATTGTTCTCAAGACTTCAAACCAATGAATATTGAGTGGTCAATATTCATGAGTGGAAATCCAAGTCCAATTATGCTTCCTTCCAAGAAAACTAATACTGACAGTAATTATTGCATACTCATATTGATTGATTTGGGGAAGAATAAGAGGAATATCTAGTGGTCAGTATTCTTAAGAAACTTGCTTAAACATGTACTTTAGACCATCCACAATACAAGGTATCTATACCAATTATGTTACACTAGATGACGCTGCCACGGTGGGACGGCCGACCGAAAAAATTGACGTCAAACTAAATTTTGTACTCACAAGTTAGTTATGCCATAATGGCACGAGTCGGACTTGTAAATTTGTAAAGAAAAATTGAAAAGCAAAGACATGTATCACTTTTTATGAAACAGAGTGAAGGTATCTCTTTTTCCTAAATCGGTTTAAAGTATTCTTTTTCTAAAACTGTGTGAAAGTATCACTTTTTCTAAAACGGAGTGAAAGTATCACTTTTCCTGAAATGGAGTGAAAGTATCATTAACGAAAAATTAGTTGATTCATAAACCAAAATATTGCTGCATAATGTGTTATGCATCCTTTGTGGTGGGTTGCATGATGGCTATACATTCAATTTTTGAAAATTGTTCCTAAAATGAAAGTATCACTTTTCCTAAAACGGAAGTAGCACATCGTTTTATTAGTTGCAATGGAAAAGTAGTTCATGCATTAACCAAAATATGGATGCATAATGTGTTATGCATCCTTTGTGGTGGTTTGCATAATGACTATGCATTCAATTTTCGAAAATGGTGCCTAAAAGGATAAACGCCTCCGAATTTTTCATAAAAACTCAAATTCGATATTGTTATTTGTATTTATTGCGTAAGATAAAATTTGTATATTTACAAGGCACATATTTTTAGATATGTTATATTTTAATTTGCTTTCCAATTATACCCCTGAAAAAATAAGATACATAATTATAGTAATTGGAATAAAAGGGAGGGACGGTGTCGTCCTTTCATCGTTGAACCAAAAAAAAAATTGGTTACATCAAAATAATATTTTCGTGTCAAATTGGAAAAAAATCATGCTTTACATTGAGACAAAGTCACCATATATAGGGTCCTCCCTCGCTTCGCTCGGTCGGCCCAATAAAATCATAATATGATTGTTGCGTCTAGCAATTTTGCAGCATTGCATACTGAAAATGCCAAATTTGTCAATTTCATAGGGAAACATGGTATAAATAATGAAATACAAGGTGATATAGGTGCGCAATGCAATCATCGTGGAATAAATTATGACATTGTCATGTCTCTTTCTGTACTGAATTGGTCAGAATCACCAAGTGAGTAGTGGCCTATTGGTACTATGTATAAATCTGTTGGCTCGGATGCTAAATTTGCTCGCCCTTCATTGTGTTTACGATAATGATCTTGTAATGTTGCGTGTGATGATGATGAAGACTTACTCAAACTTTCTAGCTCCATAGAAACTTCTTTCATTGTATGCCTATCTTCACTCTTCAAATTGAGGCATCTCTTTGCAAGTTTTGCAACTGTAAGGACTTGCTCTCGATTCCCTTCAGCAACTACCCGAGTCTCAAGAACATGGAGCACATTGTTTCCTTTCATCAATGAAATGAAATAATATACGAAATTACGTTGTTCTTCGGATCTCTCCAAAGAAATAGGTTTCTCTCCTGTTAGAATTTCTACGAGAACTACACCAAAACTATACACATCGCTTTTACCTGTCAACTGGCCAGAATGATGGTATTCTGGATCCAAATAGCCTAAGGTCCCCTGCAAAAGTGTGTCTGTTTCATTTTGATCTAAGGGATTTAACCTTGAAGCTCCAAAATCAGCCACTTTTGTGGTGTAATTTTCATCCAACAACACATTAGCGGATTTAATATCTCTATGAATGATCGGTATAGAAGCTGCAGAGTGTAAGTATGCAACGGCACCTGCAGTTTCAGCTGTAATCCTCAACCGACTTTCCCAGGAAATGGATGACGACATTCCATCTTTAGCGATATGGATATGTTGAAACAGTGTGCCATTAGAAACTGTAGATGGGGCAAAACGAGTTGCTGGTTTTTACGGAATTGAGGAGACGACCGTGCAGAGAAAACTACTTGAACCGATCGAACTGTCAAACCTCACACAGATGCACTGAAAAAAGGCAGTGCTTTGAATTCGAGAGATCAATCTGTAGGACTCCGGCCTAAACCAAGACAATGGTCGTTCCAGAGTAAATTTTGTCACAAGAGAGGATGGGTCGATCTGTAGGAGGTAAGCTGAGAAATGTGTGAGATCAATGGTGATCGAAGATTGTAGGTGTGTTGTGTATTTTGAAATAAGATAAGTTCTGAATGATTGAATTTGCTCTGTTGAGAGTAATTGCTCAGACGTTGAGTCGTTAATCTCTTGTTGTCTGTTTGACGTAAGATTGTCTTGTTTTCAATCATGATTCAGAAACTTATCTATATTGCTAGAATTGTGAAACACCTTGATCCCATGAAGTGTGATAGTTGCTGGAGTCAAAGAGTGGGGAAGTGGAAATCGTGTTAAAACCAGTTTCTCATCGTGCGGAGACTTGGTTGATTTTACATCCACTACTTTGCTAACTCCTCCAACTGATTGCACGACTTGCTCACATTCTCATCGTGAGTATGAACACACGTGTCGTAGACCGCCAGACCAAAACCCTAGTTAATATCCCCCCATGTAACACGATTGATGTCTCGTGATTGTGGAGTCTGCAAGGCAGACGTGTATTTAGTTAGTCAGTTGCTGACTTCATGGGACGATGAGTCCTTGTATTCGTGAGTTGAACGTGATTTGCGAATGTTCTGAAACTCATGAATTGAACGTGTTCGTTGAGACAGAGGTATAATTCTCAAGTAAATGTTGATAGTTAAGGTGAGCAAATATTGCTCATTCGATGAATTGTTGAATATTCATAGTTAAACCAATATTCCTTGGTTTGAGCAAATATTGCCCATCTCGAGCAAATGTTGCTCGTTTGATGAATTATTGGTAGCAGGACCAAATAAAATATTAATTTAAAAATACGGTAAATTGAACCGAGTATAATTAATAAAAATGTTGATCATGGGATCAATGTAAAATTATTAGTGTTTGAATCTGGAAATATGAACCTTGGACTCGAAACCCTAATTCGATCAATTGATGATCAATTGATAATTTATTTAAAAATCAACCACGGAGTGAAGGAGGGACCGGCTACATGGGATGATGGGTCGACCATGTAGCGCCCAGATGCTCGAGTGAGCAAATACCAAAGTCTCTTGAAGACCAATTGATGAAAAGATGATTAAATGCTGGTTTAATCATTTATTAAAATAATGCTCGTCTGAGCCTTTAGGTGATAAAACCTAATTAATTATGAAGATATGAGGGACCGACCAAGGGGTCATGAAATCGGCCCTGTTTGGTCACGGGACCGTCGTATGACGATCATTTTATAAAATTCCAAAATTGTTTGGAAGAGTTTGAACCTAATGTGAACAAATTAGGTCAAATGATGAAAGTATGAGGGACCGGCCTCTTGCAAGCCAAAGAGCCAACCTTGGTCGGTCAAGGTAATTTGCTCATGTCACCAAAGTGTTCGTGTCTCAGTCCTGAGAATTTTAATATTTTCTAATGCGCGTTTGAGCAATCATTTGAGAAAATATGAAGAAATCAGGAATTTTTGCTGAAACTGAGGAAACTTCATGAGATGAAGGAAAAGTAATCATAAAATGAAGGAATCATGAAGTGTGGGACCGGCTATGGCTAAGGCATGGCCGGCCGGCCAATGAGCTCGGTCCCATAGCATTTTTCCAAATTTTATTATATTTTTCATTATTTTAGGGAAATATCATGAAATCAAGGAGTTTGTTGAAATAAATGAGTTTTCCTTGAAGTGAAGGAGTTTCCATGAGATGAAGGAAACAAATAATATTAATAATAATAAAATAAGGGTGTGTGGGACCGGCTTGGGCATGGTCGGATGGCTAGGGCCTGGTCCCGTGAGCTTTCCCTAATTTTATGTATTATTTCATGATTCGAAGGAATTTTCATAATTTTAAGAAAATATCATGAAATCAAGGAATTTCATGGAATGAAGGAAACATAAAAAATAATAATAATAAAATAAGGGCGTGTGGGATCGGCTAGGGCATGACCGGCCGGCTAGGGCCCGGTCCCACGAGTTTCCCTAATTTTATATTATTTTCCATGACTTGAAGGAAATATCATGAAATTAAGGAGTTTTCGTGAGATGAGGGATATAATAATAAAATAATGAGGAATCATGAGGTGTGGGACCGGCAACGACTAGGGCATATCCGGACGGCTAGTAGACACGGTCCCATGACACCTTTCCCAATTTTATATTACTTCCTTGATGCGAAGGAAACACCATGAAACTGAGGAGTTTCCTTAAACCGAAGGAATTTTGTTCAAATGATGGAATTTTCATGAGATCAAGGAAAATAATAAAAATATGATAAAATATAAAAATTGGGTGTGGGACTGGCCACGACACGACCGGCCGGACAATGGGCCCAGTCCCCCAGCGTCTTGATTAATATTTTATTATTTATTATTTTCTTCCTATTTTGCATAGTTTCATCATTTCTTCGTATTTTGGAATGCTCGTTCGTGCATTCAGGTGCTCGTTAATGCATTATTGCTGAGTACACTTGCACCATTTTAGTCGAGGCTTACTCGACAGTTGCTCAGATGCCCGTACGTTGAATATTTATCGCTAACCCATGGAATTCTGCTGGGAAGAACCACGAGTTGATGTAATGAAATATTATGAAGAACGTAGAATATTTCTGAATATTCAGTTAATGAATTTACGGATTAGAGATAATTAATTGATGGCTCTATACTAGCAGGCATGCTATCTAGGAGAATTAATTATTTGAGAGTCGAGTAATATGAGCTTGTTGAAGCGTCATATTTCTTTATATAGTCAGGGAAAACATTGTTACATCATGAAGACGTTATTGCTCTATACTAGCAGGCAAGCTGTCTAGGAGCCGTCCAATTGTTCGATTATATATAGAAGTAATTACCGAAATTGCTCGGTATTCATGAGATATGCCGTTGTCTCGTTTGAGAGACTACACATCTACATATACTCCGAGAGACAGGTATTCTCGGTCGAGGTTCTTATGGCATGAACTTTCATGCTTCAATGAGAGACATGAGCCTCAATACTCATCTGATTGCTGGATCAAGAGTGTGTACAATTATGGTTTTACGATTTTAGCCTTTGTCAAAAATCCACCATATACATTAAGTCCCATGCTTAGTGAGGGACAGTCATGTTCCTCATTCAGCACTGGATGGTGATTTTCCTGTTACAAACAAAATAAGTAATTGAACTTAGTCGTAAGATAAGATGTTACCGGATTTTCGATTGCGCGAGCGAACCGTGGCTTGAACGAAGATTCCAATGGCATGATAGAGTGTCATCTAACGAGCATAAAGTGGTGTAGCACCGCCTTTTTTTTATTTCTTTTTCAGAAGTTGATAACTTGTTCACGAGTTGTTCATGTTAAAAAATATATACATATGCATGTATAGACGTGAGTTTTGTAAAAACCCTTGTTTTAGGAACGGACGTTCGTTCGATCGTTAGTTTAAGAAACTAGCAATAATCCCTAATGTAGGAGAGATTTTTTTTAAATATGTCAGATTTTAATAAACTCTCGTTTCAAAGGTGGATAATTGTACGAGAGAAAAAGTTTTTTTTTTTCTTTTGAATAGACGTGTGTCTGTTAGTAAAAAATTTGTCTATGAGCTTTCATGAAAAAATTTATTTTCGATATGTAAGCTTTCACAAATTTTTGAAAATATACTCTCGAGGGAGCAAAAATAATATATATATATATATATATATATATATATATATATATATATATATATGTTTTTCAAATTCACGTGAGTTTCACGTTAAAACATATTTTTTGTAAAATCAATGTTTTGATTTTGAACAACTGTTGAAAGTAGACAATTATACATAGTGAAATAATGTCTGTATGTGAGTTTTCACAATTGTAGAATGGACGTCTGTCCAATTTTTGAAAAACCAGAGGATGTTAAAATTCACATGGGTTGTTCACGGTTTTATGAAAATCAAGTCATGATTTTGAATAATGAATTTTGCTCGTCTTTGCGGGTTTGAAGGAACGAGCAAGTTTTGAAATTCCGACGTTATAATCACTACGATTAGTGAAATTGTAAATAGGTAAGAGTTGGATTGTTACCATTTTTGTTGCGTGTTTGTTATTGGTATATCAATGACTCCATGTTTTTCGCCTCGGATAATGGTGACTTCCAGTTAAACCACCCTTCTGGCTCTTCTGGGGAACGCTCCAGAAATATCAAGTCAAAGATGAAGACTTCTTAGAGTGGTTCGTGCTAAGAAATATGCTTTCTTGGTCTTAACCGATGCGGAGGGAAATCATGATGAAATATCACAGAAGAAAAGAGCTGAAGATGAAAAGCTCGTATCTCATCATGTGTGAAGCACCGCCGACTTGCAAGTGAGACTATCGGCTGAAGATGAAGTTCGGCCTTGTGTTGACTGTGTAGCTCCTGATTCAGATGTGGATGAATGAAGAAAATTCAGAAGTTAGGTCTTCATTGAAATTGTTGTAGAATCTTCGTCCGATGTCGGATTTTTGTGATCTACCCATGTTTCTTCATCCTCGGAAAATTTCTAAGCTTTAGCGAAGAATATTTTCAGCTTTTGAGCACGTTTAAGTGCCGAAATTGATGAAACAGTAAACTTCTAGAAGGTTTTCAGAAAATTTTCAGCTGTCATGTAGTCCAAGGTTTTGGCCACATCTTTTTGCTCGTTCATCCAATTGCTGTGAATTTTGGATATGTTGTAGAGGACATCCATACGAAGAGAATAACATTTTACTCAACCTTATATGCCTCACCAATTGCTCCCAGATCGCTTCTTTGTGCATGACAAAGTAAAATTATCTCAGACGAGCTTGTTGTAAAACGCCAATGTTGTGTCTTTAGACCATTTGCTTGTGTCTCGAACGCTTGATGAAGGATTTCAATGTAATTGATTAATTTGAAATCTGAAACCCTTGGTTGATACATGAGCCTGGTGCTTGCAGTACCATTTTTTGTTTCTGTCAGTCGTAGAAACATCACTTCTGAAACCCTAGTCACGGACCATAACCGCTCTCAAGAGGGGATGATATAATGACCATGGTTGTACGCCTCGGTTGTAGCATTCGTTTTATGATGAATAATTAGCATAAGCGAGCTTGGTTTCATTCATGAGTCTTGGACTGTGAAACTGACCGTCATGATCAGTGGATCGTCAGTCCCCAGTATTTAGTTGAATCTTATTTTTCGTTTTCCCTTCTTCTGGCAGGATCCAGATAGAGGACCCAGGTACAAAGACTTGATGTAAATACCTAGGTGGTCGAAGTTGGAGGTACCTTGATGAAGGACTTATCAAAAAGACCTGGTGGACATCGATCAACTGTAGAAGTTATGAATCCCGTCTAAGAATTACTTCTTGCATGTTGTATGCTCTGGAAGCTGTAGGAACCTCATACGACGTCGGAATTCGATGCTTGACCCCAAATTTTGAAGCTAAGAGACTGAGTCACTACATGAGAAAAGAATCACTCAATTTGGAGTTGTAGAGGTCAGCCAAAGAAGCGTGCACATTTGTAATTTGTAATTTGTAATCCCGTACAAATTTTTCAGATTCCATAGACCTGACGGTAAAGGCCATATCTTTGAGCTCGTATGTCCGATTGATGCTCCCTTTTGGTATGTTGTAGAAGAGACATATATGAAAATCTTTCATTGAGGAAGTATTGTCCAATTCCTCACTCATTTGTACATTTTTGTAAACCCATGGCCTGAACTGTGTTGTATCTCATTTGTAGAGGCGATGAGAACATCTTGTAGAAGACTTTGGATTGTGTCCGCCAGTCGTGCAAGCTTTGAGAATAATTTCATGTGAACATGTTATCATGTCTACACATCTTGATATGAATCATTAGTTCTTGGAGAAGTCCGCTTCACGTGTAACACTTTAGAGAATGATTAGTTGATGAAGCCCTGTCATGAGGATGTTGCTCCTGAGAGCGTTATTGATGCTGAGGCCATGGACGGAGTTCCTCCAGATATCCTTGTTGATGCCGATACTATAGTTGGATATGCTCCAGAGACTGAAAGGCTAGAACCATGATTATGGGCATAGCCTTTGCTCCTCCATCCAGTGAGCCTTTACATTCACGAACAAGTTGGTGGGTTGGGCATTCCAAAGATGAAGGTGTACTGATCAGCCCGAATTCTCTTGAACATTATGAATTTACTGTGAACTGGCTCCGTCAGTGAATCGACGTTGTTGTGGGAGATGCCAACACTGGTCTTTATTCAAGTAAAGAGAGGAAGTTCCTCAGTCGTGCAGGGGTTTGTGATGTAGAGAGGTCACGTTGATGAAGTTTCATGGAATCACACCAGGTTGAAGTAACTTTTTATGTGGATAACATTTGTTGAAATAGATTTGAATCGATCTTTCCGATAAGATCAAGTCCCAGTGTATGTTGAAGGAGTTTGTGTCATCGATGGATGATTGATGTTGTATTTCTTCAGAAGTCTTATGGGATAGTGAAGACTTATTGATTGTAGTTATGTTACACTTTGATCGTGTTGGTGTTGAATCATCGTCGAGATATTTGTGCTGAATCCAAAGGCGCCATTATCGAAGGTGTACTCTTAGATTGGGAGTACAATTTGAAGGCTTCTTAGATGCTTGAGCGTTGAAGCGTCATATCCCTTGAGCGTCGAATGTCTTAGGTTTGATCGCCTTGGTCCCGACCATCTTATATTAATTTTCAGCACTCCTTCGTTGCGGTAGTGGGATTCAACACTTGTGCAAACATTAGAGCTTTCTGATTTTGTGACACACATGGACACTCCAGTAATGCTATGGAGAAACGTCCAAAGTGTTTTTTCCATGCTTGGACATCATATAGTAATGAATGTCTCAGTGTGATGCTCGATTCGAGAAGTGTCGTATTCAACCACTTAATAAAATGTGGTGAAGCTATGCTTTCATAACGTCTTGCAATAGCGAGTTGATAGCGGACCGAGTCCCCATGCTAGGATAGCATGTGAGGAAATAAATGACACAGACATGGGAAGAATGAGACTTTCCCGAGCGAAACCTCTTGATGAATGTCTATGCATCTTTTGCAGTTCTTGCTTCAACTTCGTCAAAAGTTCGAAATTCCTCCAGTGCTCGATGATGGAATGTCCATCAATCTTCTCGGATCGAACTTTCCTCATTGGAGGGATGTGCAACCAAAGGCGCTTTGTCAACGCCATCTTTTTAGCATGAATCCACGCTCGTTTGAAGGCCATGTCATATCCTTGATCTTCCTGATTATGTGAAACTTGGTTTCTGTCAAGGTTGAACTTATGCTCACTTTGAGAGTGATGTAGCCACAAGTATCTCTGAGCATTCCTTTATGGTTTCTGATTGAGATGAGAGCATGAGTAGATTCTTGTTGAATGATTCATGTGGCACTGTGGGTGGTTTTCAGTGGAATGATGTTGATGGAGGTGTCAGTATTGATCAACGTTCTTCCGAATTCATTTCTCCGAGATGGACTGTGGTGAGAAATCCCCAACGTACATTTCTTTGTCCGTTGTCAAGGCTCGGGAAATGTCTCCTAGATCAATAAATGCTTCCCTGACATGATGTGATTCAATGCAGCAAACATGTCTTTCTTTTGAGCCTTTGATAAGTGCAAAGAATTCGCAGACATACTCGATTAAGGATTGAACCGCTTCCTTGACGGGTGGTTCGAGAGAATGAAGGTTCTCGACCAGAGATGGTCTCTGTGTACTCCTTCATCCCAAGTTAAGTTCTTCCGATTCGAATTTTTCTTGAATATGCACTTCAATATTCTACAGTCCTTTGTGGGATGATTTCCGAATCTATGAAAGCGACGGTAACGAGTATTTTCTATGTCTTCTTCAAGTGCTTCTTGATTGCACCGTATTGAACCCAAACATATAATAATTCAATCACTCATTCGATGGGAAAAGAGAAATCAAAAGCTTCTTGACCATCTCCTCGTGTTGGGTAGGAGCTTGTGTATCTCGAGTTTGATTATCCTTCCTTTGTGCTTTCGAAGGGTTTGAGAAGTATGCTTGCGCCGCGGCTCTGCTGTTTGCTCCCTTCTTCAACAACATTTGTGGAAGGTTGGAGGTTGTACTGTTTGTTGATTAAAATTCTGCTACCTCGAGTTTCTCATGGTTCTTCATCTTTTGTAGTCTTAGCTCTCTCCAATAAAGTAGGTGCAGTAGTTGCTGATTGATGAGTGCCAAATATTGCATATTTATACACCTTTTTATTGGCATTTAACTCATCTTTGTGCTCAAGAATCAGATATTATCCTGCATTCGTGTTTTCTTTGTTTTCAAGAATAAATATTTGTATTAATTAATTTTGTGTTTTTAGGTAATAAATAAAGCTCGGAGAAATTGAGGAGCCAAAAGAGCGAATAATTGGAGTCGAGCATCTATGGAGCAAAGCCAAAGCTCACACAATGCAATCATGCTTGCAACCCAACAAGTAGCAACTCATCTACAAGACATGGGCTTGAGCTAGACCCGACCCGCAACCCGATCCGAGCCCATCATTTCGAGCCGTTGAGATCTCCTCACTTACATCCAACGCCGCTCCAGCTCCCTACACATCATCTTTTGTACTCCCGCTCAACACCAAAACCACCTATATCCTGAGCCGAGAGATCTTCCACCTTCTCACATCCAACGGTCGTTACAGCCTCCTCATCTTCCCCTGATACACCTGCTTCACAACAAAAATCACCTACCCTATACCCTTTGACCAAACCCTACTCTCGGTTCCCATTTCTCTTTCTTCTCTCAGGAAGAACCATCTTCTCCCTCACCCGACAAAAGAAGCAGAGCTCTCTTGCTCTTTCTTTCACTCCCATACCTGTTGCCATCTCCACCTCCATCATCACCTCCTGACACACCCGCACCACCTTCTCCACATCTCTAGCTCTAGTTTTCTCTATCGTAGCTTCTCTCAACCCTAGGAGCTAACTTAGAGAAAATAAGAGCTAGGGTTTCACCAACTATGGACGGATGGAGCTCTTCCGAAATGAAGAGATGAGAGAGCGATTCGAGAGACATGGGTGAGAGAGTATTGATCTTAATTTATGTTTTGAAAAATTAGGGTTTGGAGTTCTTTTGCTTGTATAAATAGAAGGTGTAATTTGTTGTTAGAGGCATGCCTGGCTAGCGAGCACCACCGTAGATTAACTTGTGTCAGTATTTGTGTTTATAATGTTTTAATTTTATTTACCAGGGTGTTTGATGAAACCCCTGATTTTCATGTTAAAGCATCTCTACATTAGGTTTTATCCTTGCTGTGTAATATTGTGTAGGATTATTAGTTAACTGATGAAACTAACAAGCCTGTGATGAGCTGTACTGTAAGAAGACAGCTCATACTAGGGGATTGTTAGCAAAACTCAGTTAATAAACATCTCATTTAGACTTTCATGGAAAGCTCAAGAATATAGCCTCAATTAGGTTGCCTGAACATGGGATTAGTGGTGGATTCACCACCCCGGTGCCTTCTACCTCGTCATCGCCTTAGTTTAGAGTCACAAAATGTAGGTTCAAGCCCTCGCATCGACACCCAACCTTATTTGTGTTACAAAATCACCCGAATTCGCTTGGAAGCCATTAGATCATCTTAAGCACCACGAGTCTCTGTGGTTCGACCCGTATTTGCCGTGTGCTACATTGAAGACACCGTGCACTTGCGGTTATCACAAGTAGGCTAAAATCAGACCATCTTCCCAGCCTACCACTGATCTCTTGGCCGCTTTATGAAGTTCTCGAGAAAGTCTCCAACCCTCCGAGATTTTCCAATAAAGTCAGTAGACCTGAATCATTCCGTTAATGCACAATTCCCACGAGTTGTTGCTCGTGACATTTAGATCATGGTAGTCCAAATCTTGAACTCTGAACCTTTTTCACATATTCATTGGGATGTTCATTGCTCATTTGAAATATCCTTCCTAGATCAGACAAAGTGACTTGATCTGAAACCTCAGAGAAAGCATTAATCATCTCTCCCCAACCGGTGATACTTCTCAGTGCGATGTTGTTGTACCATGTATATGCTCGCCCGTCGAGACTTTGAAAATTCCTTCATACGGACGACATCATTGTTTTCATGCTCGCCAATGTTTCTAAGATCGAGAAACATGTTCTCGAGCATTGCTCGTTCCATTGTACAGTGTGAACGTTGAGAAGTGTAGCCCTTCGGAAGAGGAATCCTTTGTGGTAACAAGCAGGATATGGAGGTTGGTGACGGTGAGAAGGATGATGTCTTGTCTTTTCCTCGATTTTCTAAAAGCGCTTGAGTCCTCTCGAGTAATAAAACTTGCGTGTTCATTTGCCGGGTGGATCGTCTATGCAAAACTGCATGACTTCTTCATCATCTACAACATGGATTGGAGAGATTTGGGATCGGTGGTTGAAGATGTTTCTTTAGCTTTTCCTTTTTTGCGCCAAGATGAGTTTGTTCGACGCAAGCTTGTCCGTGAGAGTTTTAAGATAAACACACAACTCTTTTCACGTTGCAACCATATCATCAACCTTCATGAGATCAACTATGATAGGCTGATTTCCTCTGGTTTCTTCAAGGGATTCGCTAGGAGGTGGATTATTTCGATTTCTTCAGGAGACCTTCCGAAGATAGGATTATTGATGGTGCCAGTATCGTCGCTTACAGGAGTGATCATTAGAGCATCGGCGTTCTGAGGAGTAGTATTTGCGTGCGGTGTTGGAGGAGTGGAATTAACGGTGCCACTAGAGCTTGCAATATGAGGGTCGGGTGTTGAACCCGGAATGGTAACTAACCCAAACCTAAGACCGACCATCTTTGTGAGAATTGAGATTGCAACCGAGAGAATGATCTCCCACTATGGTCGCCAATCAGATGAGGCAAAACGAGTTACTGGTTTACGGAATTGAGGAGACGACCGTGTGAAGGAAACTCATTGAACCGAGTGAAATGTCAAACCTCACACAGATGCACTAAAAAAAGGGAGTGCTTTGAATTCGAGAGATCAATCAGAGGGACTCCTACCAAACCAAGACAATGGCCGTCCACAGTCAATTCAGTCACAAGAGAGGATGGGTCGATCTCAGGACTAAGCCAAGAAATGTGTGAGATCAATGGTGATCGAAGATTGTAGGTGTATTGTGTATTCTGAAATAAGATAAGTGCTGAATGATTGAATTTGCCTGTTGGTAGTAATTGCTCAGACGTTGAGTTGTTAATCTCTTGTTGTCTTTTTGACGTAAGATTGTCTTGTTTTCAATCATGATTCGAGACTTATTTATATTGCTAGAATTGTGAAACACCTTGATCCCATGAAGTGTGACAGTTGCTGGAGTCAAAGAGTGGGGAAGTGGAAATCGTGTTAAAACCAAATTGCTCATCGTGTGGAGACTTGGTTAATTTTGATCCACTACTTTGCTAACTCCTCCAACCGATTGCACGACTTGCTCACATTCTCATCGTGTGTATGAACACACGTGCCGTAGACCGCTGCACCAAAACCCTAGTTAATATCCCCCCATGTAACACGATTGATGTCTCGTGATTGTGGAGTCTACAAGGTAGACGTGTATTTAGTTAGTCAGTTGCTGACTTCATGAGACGATGAGTCCTTGTATTGCTGAGTTGAACGTGATTTGCGAATGTTCTGAGACTCATGAATTGAATGTGTTCGTTGAAACATAGGTATAATTCTCAAGTAAATGTTGATAGCTAAGGTGAGCAAATATTGCTCATTCGATGAATTGTTGAATATTGATAGTTAAACCAATATTCCTAGGTTTGAGCAAATATTGCTCATATGAGCAAATGTTTCTCGTTTGATGAATTATTGGTAGCAGGACCAAATAAAATATTAATTTAAAATACTCGGGCAAAACCGAGTATAATTAATAAAAATGTTGATCATGGGATCAACATAAAATTATTAGCGTTTGAATCTGGAATTATGAACCTTGGACTCGAAATCCTAATTCGATCAATTGATGATCAATTGATAATTTATTTAAAAATGAGTTTTCCTTGAAGTGAAGGAGTTTCCATGAGATGAAGGAAACAAATAATATTAATAATAATAAAATAAGGGTGTGTGGGACCGGCTTGAGCATGGTCGGCCGGCTAGGGCCCGGTCCCGTGAGCTTTCCCTAATTTTATGTATTATTTCATGATTCGAAGGAATTTTCATAATTTTAAGGAAATATCATGAAATCAAGGAATTTCATGGAATGAAGGAAATATAAAAATAATAATAATAAAATAAAGGCGTGGGACCGGCCACTAGGGTAGGCACGGTCCACGAGTTTCCTAATTTTATATTATTTTCCATGACTTAAAGGAAATATCATGAAATTAAGGGAGTTTTCATGAGATTTAGGGATATAATAATAAAATAATGAGGAATCATGAGGTGTGGGACCGACCACGACTAGGGTATAGCCGTCACTTTAGTAGACACGGTCCCACGACACCTTTCCCAATTTTATATTACTTCCTTGATGCGAAGGAAACACCATGAAACTGAGGAGTTTCCTTAAACCGAAGGAATTTTGTTCAAATGAGGGAATTTTCATAAGATCAAGGAACATAATAAAAATATGATAAAATATATAAATTTGGCGTGGACTGCCACACCCTAGACCGGGACTGGACAAGAGGGCCCGGTCCCCAAATAATGCTTGATTAATATTTTATTATTTATTATTTTCTTCCTATTTTGCATAGGTTCATCGTTCCTTCGTATTTTGGAATGCTCGTTCATGCATTCAGGTACTCGTTAGTGCATTATTGCTGAGTACACTTGCACCATTTTAGTCGGGGCTTACTCGATAGTTCCTCATATGCCCGTACATTGAATATTTATCACTAACCCATGGAATTCTCGCTCGGAAGAACCAGGAGTTGAAGTAATGAAATATTATGAAGAACGTAGAATATTTCCGAATATTCAGTTAATGAATTTAAGGATTAGAGATAATTAATTGATGTCTCTATACTAGGAGCATTAATTATCCGAGAGTCGAGTAATATGAGCTTGTTGAAGCGTCATATTTCTTTATATAGTCAGGGAAAACATTGTTACATCCTGAAGACATTATTTCTCTATACTAGCAGGAAAGTTGTCTAGGAGCCATCCAATCGTTCGATTCTATATAGAAGTAACTACTGAAATTGCTCAGTATTCATGAGATATACCGTTGTCTCAGTTGAGAGACTACACATCTACATATACTCTGAGAGACAGTATTCTCAGTCAGAGGTTCTTGAGACATGAACTTTCATGCTTCAATGAGAGACATGAGCCTCAATACTCATCTGATTGCTGGATCAAGAGTATGTACAATTATGGTTTTACGATTTTAGCCTTTGTCGAAAATCCACCATCTACAAAAACATATTCATAGACAAGTAACGGAACTTCAGTCTCTAAACAACACCCCAAGATCTTCACAACATTCCGATGATTAACCTTAGTTAAGATGAGTAGCTCATTGATGAATTCTTCAATCCGACTCTCATCAACTATTTTTGATTTCTTAATGGCAACAACACGATTATCAGATAAATTCCTTTGTGAACTACACCATGACCTCCACGTCCAAGGATCAATTTGTCATCATAATTGTTGGTTGCCAGTTTTAGTTCTTCTGCTGTAAAGATCTTTGCAGATGACTCCCCACCACCATATCCAAATCCAAAGCCCTTTTCCAGTAGCAAGTACCAGGTCGGGCGAAGATAAACTACGTAACGATCTTATCTCGTAGATGCGGCGAAGTTTTTACACCTTTGCCTGCAGGCCTAGACGCAACTTACCCAATGGTAAGAGTAATCCTTAACACATTCCGTGTCGTGTATGATGGACAGGGAGTGAGCACACCGCTTTAGTTGGGTATACGCATTCACGACCGTTAAAGCAAAGATGTCCACTTTATCCCCCGTCCGTATAAAGCGAGCAATGGGCATTTGCAAACCTACCGAAGAATGGTTTTACATGTTCGCGTGATGAATGTATAACCCCGAAAGAGTGTGACCCTGGTCGAAGGCGAGCATACACCTGGACAGAAATCCAGGTATATCTTAAGCCACCCTCAAGGGCAAGATGCCGATACATCGATAACGTCACTTTAACGTTCAACATAGTTGGATAAAATGTTTGTTGCTTTAAAAGTAAGCATCCATTTTTTTGAAAGAATTTAGCCTTGTGAAGGATTTGCTTTCTTTTCCTCAAACTTAGGTATAATAAAGAACTACCAGTAAGTAGAAACAATACACCTAATCCGACACCTGCACTCACATTGATAATTCTAATTTTATTATACGAGACATATGGATATATATTTTAATTTTGATAACAGAAGTAGTAGTTAAACATTAAGGTGACCAAATTTGGAGTACAAAAACTCCGTTCAAATGTTGGGGATCCATTAAAACTCCATATTAAACAAAATTAATACAAAAACCCCAAATTCTTAAAAATTGATACAAAACCACAAACAAAATTGGTTTCATCAAATTCTATGATGAAACAAAATTTGGTTTGAACTTATTTTTGCCTATTTTTTAATCATGATCTTGCTTTCAGTTAGTGGTGGTGTTGGTTGGTGGTGGTGCTTTTTATGGTGATGGTAGTGCTAGTATTTGTTGGTGGATGTGGTGTTGGTTACTAGTAGTGGTAGTTAGTGGTGGCAAAAACACCTTTAGGGTTTTTGTGTTACTTTTGTTATTTGGGGTTTTTGTGTTACTTTTGTTTTGATTGGTTTTTTTGTGGATGGATACTGACACCTTTGGGTTATAACTCACGACCCGATTTGATAAATACCAAACATATAGTATATAGATATATTCATTGTTATAAAAAGGTATGGTGTTTGTCTCTATGATGACAAAAGCTATCATACGGACGACGTTTAATATAGACCCGATCCAAAGGTCGTCAAGCTACGGATGGAGTAGTCATTGGACGGCTGAAAATGACTCGCGATTCAAAAGTAAAAGACGGACGTCGGGTCCCAGGATTTCCTGATTTTGGTGCGCTTCTATTAATAGAAAAATAATACTTTTTTTTTATCTTTATTTCCAGATTCGAGCTCAACTGAAAACACCTCTTTCACCTCGCTCGAAAAATTTCGAACACAACAATACAAAATTCTGTAATTTCTATTAGATTTTTGATCTTATTAGTTTAGTATGGTACGATTGTTATGATGCAGTGCTTCGTAGAGGTCTAAATCTTCCTTCTCACAAAATAATCTATAGAAAACATATGTTGTATCAAACCCTAATTTTTCAGTACCAATAGGGTTATTTAATTCATTGTTATTTTGATTTATGGGGTTCCTCCTGTTCATGGTGTTTGGTTTAGGCAAGATCATTACAACGACTAATGTTGTTTGAACCAATCTTTATGCATCAGATCAATTTTACGAGGTATTGCTATTTTAACCGATTTGTAACATTGAGTTTAGAGTTGGATAAAATAATTTGTTTGTCTAACATTGAGTTTAGAGTTGGGTTTTTGCTAAATTGTTGAGTTCCTGATTGTACAAGGAATGTATAAGGAAAGATTTTAATACCGCAATTATCTTAGAATTTAAGATTATTACTTTAACTCTAGTGCAAAGCTTAAGATTCTCTTTTTAGGCATGTAAATTGGAACTTGGAGATTTGGAAGAAGCACTGTTGGACACAGTCTTCGTCATGCGCAATGAGGAGGATAATTTCAAAGCTTTATTTAATGACATGTTGGTATCTCTCCCAACGTTGCACTTTCTCTTACTCCACATGCTCCTCATGTGGAGTATCGATTGTTCGGAAGATCATGTATAGCAAATCAACCCGGCAAACATATGGCATATGACCAGTTTATGTTCTTTTCTTATAGGTACCAAGGGGTAACAGATAAGAGGCACGCATGTACAAGAGGAAAAGTAATTGCGGCTATATGAGGTAATTCACTTAATGGTGTAACCATGTAAGAGCAGTATGTTCCCATTTTTCATTTAATAGGTTTAGGTCAAATACTTTTCACAATTACAAGCCACTTACAACACTAAAACGTGATTCTTTTCTACATATTGAGCTCAAAGGCTTGACCTCTGAATAGTGGAAATATGTGGGATGGCAAGGGACAAAAATGTGGACTGATCTTATGTGTATCCCTTATTCTCAGTTGCACCAATTAACCGTATTGTTTGTCGCATGGTGATGTCAAAGTAATATTATTTTATTGTATATCATTTGGCTGCTGAATCTGTTCAGCTTACATTTAGAACATCAATTTTCCTTTACTTGCTATTGTTAGCATAATAAAGTAGTTTAGTTTATACTCCCTCCGTCCCACTATTAGATGACCTAGTTGTTTTTCAATTTTGTCTGATTAATAGTTGATTTTATATAATTTGATATTCATGTTTATACTCGTTAGGTAGGTGTTTTAAAATTCTTTCCAATGATATAAAATTTACAAAAAATCCGTGATATAGTTTGAGAAATAAATCATTTTTAAATTATGCTACTAGGTCAACTAATAGTGGGACGGAGGTAGTATTTTATAGGGGTTGTGGATTCATTTAGGTTACTTTTTCATTTTCATTTTCATTTTTTCCATTTTGTCACAATTTTGTCACAATATGGCTCATAGTAGCGCTTTAACCCTTTACACTGGCAGAGGCCAGTGTATATACACATACACTTTTCGTGGTATCTCTACCTTAGACTTCTTAGGGATTCAACAAGAATCTGAAAGGGTAAATTTATTAAATACCCTTAGTTTTGACACCCAATAAATATACCCTTATAGAACAATATAAATACCCCTATCGTTTAAATACCTTATCCCTTAAAAAACAGATTACCTTAATACCCTCACTTATAATATTATTTTCCATTTAAAAATCTTATCCATTAAAAAATAAATTTTCCTATTATTTCACATCCACCAGCAGCACCATTTCACCACCACCAACAGCACCGCCGCCACCACCACCACCGCCGCCACTCCGCCACCACCACTCCGCCACTACCACCACTTACTAAATACAACCACCAATAATATTCCACCACCGTCACACACCACCACCACTGTTGTTGTTGCCGCCGCCGCCGCCATTAATATTAGGTGTCAACAACTGAAGTTGATCCAAAAAATCAAAAGTTCAAAAATATTTGTCCAATTTGGTTGTTGATTCCATTTTTCCATTGTTGATACACAAACATTGGTTGTTGACTCCCTAAAACTAAGGTCAATTTCTATTGTTGATACACAAATATTTGTTGTTGATTCCATTTTTCCATTGTTGATACACAAACATTGGTTGTTGATGTTGCGACTGTAACAATAAAACACTAAAAAGAAGATGTGAATAAGTTATAAGTAAAATTGCTGAAAGGTAAATAAGCACTCAATGGACAGCAAACAGAAGACAGAGTCACATGTTCAACACGCTGTCCTTAACACAATAGTTGACCGGTACGCCTCAAGAATGAGTGATGCCTATACCCCGTGGTCAAGTTGTATCCAGGATAAAATCGCCTGTTGCAAGTATTGTTAGCACTACAATACTTGCCCACTCTCTACGAACTCAACAAAGAAAAAGCACGTAATAAAAGAAAAAGACCACACGGAGGGAGAGAGACGAAAAGAAGAGGATAATAGCTCTTCTGGACACAAGTTAGAATGAAAAGTTCGAGTCTCTTTTATAGGCGAAATGAGAGAGGCGCAGAATGACAATTGATTCTCAATTAATTCCCTTCATAAATCTAATTAAATTAAAACGGAAATAAAACAGCCAAATTAATTTAATTTTCAAATCAAAATAAAGTTTAAAACGGAAAGAATATTTAAACGTTTTAAACCTAAGCCGTCTTGCATGCAAAAGAGTTTTGGTAAGCAAAATATTTTGCGCCCGGTCGACGCCCCCACATTAATACAAAATTTGATTTGATTTTCAAAACGTTTTAGGAATTAATTCAAAAGAATTATGACCAAAAAAGATAAGTCTTGGTTGACTTGGCCCACGCCGTAGCACGAGCCCGAGCCTTAAGCCCAAGCCTTAGTGGAATCAAAAATATTTCGCCCCACCCGTTCCACCCACATTGTTTTACTAACTATCCATAAAGGAATAACTATATAGTGGATATCATCTTTAGTTATACCCAATGTGGGACTAAAGGTCCTACTTCATTCACTCATATGAAAATGAGTAAGAGCTCTTAGAGACCCAAAGGTTCTAAGTTCCATTCCCACCAAAACCATAAAATCAAAACATTAAAAACTCATTTTCTCCAACAATCCCCCACATTAATGAAATACCGATAAAAAATCAGAAAACGGAAAGCGAGAAAAACCACTTATGCAAGAGGTGTCCATGAGGTCTTGAACCTTTGCTTAGTGAGAAATTGCCGGAACTACTTGATGGACAGTGAACGCGATGTCTTGAACTGCCATCGTTTGGTGTAATCCGCGATAATAACCACACGTGATATCTCTCTAGGTGCTGTCAAGTTCGTGTCGTTGTGTCCTTTTTGGCCCTGGACAAATCCCGTTTCTCAGATTGCTCTAGAGAATCAGCTCTATTCTCATAGGAAGCGACCCACTTCCACATTCTAATAGGTGAGTTCCATCAAGAGTGTTTACTTGCTACACCCCACTTCAATCTTAAATTGAAACTATAGAACTCATTAAGACTTAATTGAAAGTCACCCTTCGCATGCAGTCACACTATCACGTCTACACCATAGGGAAGGGGCAGAGAATAAAATTCTCTGATAGTGTTTACCTTGACCTGCCACAAATTAGTTGTCTCATTCAAAACCTTGATCTTGGGATCTCCAAATAGTTGAGTATCCTTCATGGCAAGTTTATTTAATGAGCCTAAGCCCCATCCCTCTCGATGCATTATTAACTATCTCCTTGGACAAACCTTTCGTCAAAGGGTCCGCGATATTCTCCTTAGACTTTACCCAATCAATTGAAATATCGCCTTTTGAGATTAGTTTTTTCAGGGTATTATGTCTTCTTTTAATGTGTATAGACTTCCCATTATAGTAGCTGTTTTTAGCCTTAGCTATAGCAGCTTGATTATCACAATGTATAGATATAGCTGGCACAGGCCTATGCCAGAGAGGAATGTCTTCTAAAAAGCATCTTAACCAAGCGGCTTCCTCTCCTGCTTTATCTAACGCAATAAACTCGGATTCCATAGTGGATCGAGCTATGCGTCTGTTTGGAACTCTTCCAAGAAACAGCCCCACCTCGCTAGAGTGAAAACATATCCACTCGTAGACTTAGTCTCCTCTCGAGTCTGATATCCGGTTGCATCACAAAATCCCTCAAGGACTAGCGTAGGTACCCTTCATAATTTAAACAAAAGGTCAAAGTGTATTTCAAATACCTCAACACTCTAAAAGTGCATCCCAAAGTGTTCCTGCCCGGGATTACAAGTATACCTACTTAACCTACTCACAAGATAAGCAATGTCCTGGCCTAGTACGGTTCATCAAATACATCGGACTTCCTATAACTCGTGAGTATTCAAGTTGTGACACTCCATTACCCTTATTATTTTTGAGTCTACAACAAGGATCATACGGAGTATAAGCGGGTTTACAATCAAAGTGATTGAGTTTTCTAAGCACAGATTCAACATAATGAGATTGACTAAGACTATAACCGTTTAGAATTTCTTCTAATTTTCATCCCTAAGATTACATCTCATGGGCCTAAGTCTTTCATGTCAAAGTTCTCATTTAGCATGCTCTTAGTGGAATTAATTACATCCATGTTTGTACCAAAGTATAAGCATATCATCAACATACAAGCATACAATCACACAGGCATCATTCACAAGTTTAGTATAGACACACTTGTCGATTCATTGATTTTAAAACCACTAGAAAACATTACATGATCAAATTTTTCATGCCATTTTTTAGGTGCTTGTTTCAATCCATACAAAGATTTTTTCGGTTTACAAACTTTGTTTTCACAACCTTTCACTACAAAGCCTTCGAAGTTGCTCCATGTAAATTTCTTCATCTAATTCACCATTTAGAAAAGCTGTCTTTACATCCATTTGATGTATCTCTAGGTTATGAACCGCAGCTATAGCAATTAACATCCTAATGGAAGTAATTCTCGTAACGGGTGAGTAAGTATCAAAGAAATCTACACCTTCCCGTTGTTTATAGCCTTTAGTTACTAACCTAGCCTTGTATTTTTGAACAGTTCCATCTATGTTACGTTTCCTCCGAAGATCCATCTACATCCTATGGCCTTACACCCTGGAGGTAAATCTACCACTCCCACGTATCATTTTCTTTGATGGATTCCATCTCACTAACAGATGACTCTTTCCACCATGGAGCTTCGAAGAAGTCATGGCTTCTCTAAAAGTCTCGAGGATCGACTGCTAGTGTTACGAAGTCAGGTCCAAAGGAGGTTTTGGTTCTAGCTCTTTTGCTTCTCCTAGGCTCAATTTCTACTTCGTCTTCCTCTAAAGGTAAAGTCTGACTGGTTGAAGGGACATCTAGGGGATCAAGACCTCTCTTACGAGAGTCAGATTTCAAAGGAAAACATTTTCAAAGAACACAAGATCCCTAGATTCCATAATAGTATTCACACCAATTTCGTAAATATCAGAACTCACAACCATAAATCTATATGCAGGAGTATGCTCGGGATACCCTATGAAGACACAGTCAACAGTTTTGGGTCCTATCTTGGTTGCTTTAGGTTTAGGGATCTGAACCTTAGCCAAACACCCCCACACTTTGAAGTATGCAAAAGAAGGTTGTCTACCTTTCCACAATTCATATGGAGTTTTATCTGATCCTTTAAAGGGTACTCTATTCAGGATATAGCAGGCTGAAAGGATAGCTTCCCCCACAAATTCGAAGGTAATCCTGAACTAATTAACATGGCATTCATCATATCCTTAAGGGTACGGTTCTTACGTTCAGCTACACCATTGGACTGAGGTGAATAAGGAGGGGTAACCTCGTGTATAATGCCATGTTCTACACAAAATCTCCTATCGAACTCGTACTCACCACCACGGTCAGACCTAATCTGTTTTAATGGTAGTATTTAATTGGTTTTCAACTTCTAGTTTATACATCTTAAAGGATTCTAAGGCATCATCCTTACCTCTAAGCAAATATATATGACAAGACCTAGTACTCGTCTATAAAAGTAACAAACCATTTCTTACCACCTCTAGTTTGAACCGATTTCATGTCAACTAGGTCTCCGAGTGAATTAATTCTAAGGGTTTAGAATTTCTATGAACTTTTTGCTAAAAGGTTTTCTAGCATACTTTGATTCTACGCATATTTCACATTTGTGTTCCTTTTCCAAACTAAATTTGGGTATGCATCCTACATTAGCCGCTTTATGCATTGACTTATAATTTACATGTCCAAGTCTACCATGCCAAACATTCAAAGACTCACAAACATAAGCGTAAGAATCATTCTTATTCATTACAAAGAGTTTACATTAAGCTTATACAGACCCTCGCCTTATAACCCGCCCCACATAATCCTTTCCCTTAGTTACAACACATTTCCCGATTCTATTACAATTTTAAAGCCCTTATCATCTAAAACACCACAAGAAACAAGATTTTTGCAGATGTCCTAACATGAAGAACTTCATTCAATGTGAGAGTTTTGCCAGAAGTTAGCTTGAGCCCAACTTTGCCTTTTCCTACAACCGCAGCTGCAGATGAGTTACCCATATAGAGTTTTTCTCCTTCCCCTACCTTACTGTAGGAGGTGAACATATCTCTGTTTCCACAGACATGTTTGGTAGCCCCAGTCTACCCACCAATCTCTCACATTTGTTACCAAATTAACTTCAGACACCGTACCAGAAAATTCATCTTTGTTGTTTTCAACCAAATTAGCATTATTTTTCTTTTTAAGGTCCTTACTGGTTTCTACAAGAACCGCCATATGGCCAGGATTTCCAAGCATAGCAATCACCCTTAATTTTATTAATGCTAGATTTAGGTTTCAAAACATACCTTTCTTGCCTGGAGGTTTCTTGGAGTTGTTTCGGTTCTTATCAAAGATTGGAACCTTTGTGTTCGGTCACATGAGCTTTCTTTGACATGTCCCTTGCAGAAGATACATTTTTGTCCTTGAGCACAACAATTCTTCAACTTGAATCTTCTTACCCAAATCAACCATAGTGACTTCACCAGTTTCATGTCTCAGTTTTCTTCTTGTACTCGAGACCAGGAAGAAGGCAATTTCTCAATGACAGCAGACACTTGAAAAGTTTCATCAATCACCATACCTTCCGCAAGAATTTGATTGATAATTTGCTGGAATTCAAGGAATTGATCAACCACAGATTTGTCATTCGACATTTTGTATTCCATGAACTTAGCTACCAAAAATTTCTTACTTCCAGTCATTGGTATTTTGCCTCTAAAGCGACCCATAAATCAAAAGCATTAAAGTTCTCTTTTGCAATATAGAAGTCATACATAACATCTTCTAAACAGAGTTGAGAATATGATTTTTGGCCATATAGTTCTCACTAACCCAATCCTCCAACTCAAGTTCACGTCCCATATCCTTCATACCCTCATCAAAAGGAACCAAAACATAATGATCCAACTCATGATAACTCGTAAAAATAACATCTTCGATTGCCATCTTTTGAAGTCTTTCCCATTGAACTTTGCAGGCCTTTCAACATCGTTCTTACCCGTTGTTACGTATGAAAAGAACTATTGTGTTAAGATTGTTGCGATCGTAACAATAAAACACTAAAAAGAAGATGTGAATAAGTTATAAGTAAAATTGTTTGAAAGGTAAATAAGCACTCAATGGACAAAGAAACAGAGACGAGTCACGTGTTCAACACGCTGTCCTTAACACAATAGTTGACCTAAGTACGCCTCAAGAATGAGTGATGCCTATACCCCTGTGGTCAAGTTGTATCCAGGATAAAACTGCCTGTTGCAAGTATTGTTAGCACTACAATACTTGCCCACTCTTACGAACTCAACAGCAAAGCACAAAATAAAAGAAAAAGACCACACGGAGGGAGAGAGACGAAAAGAAGAGGATAGTAGCTCTTCTGGACACAAGTTAGAATGAAAAGTTCGAGTCTCTTTTATAGGCAGAAATGAGAGAGGCGCAGTAATGACAATTGATTCTCAATTAATTCCCTTCATAAATCTAATTAAATTAAAACGGAAATAAAACAACCAAATTAATTTAATTTTCAAATCAAAATAAAGTTTAAAACGGAAAGAATATTTAAACGTTTTAAACCGGTCATTACTGCATGCAAAAGAGTTTTGGTAAGAAAAATATTTTGCGCTTGGTCAGACGCCACCCCACATTAAGACAAAATTTGATTTGATTTTCAAAACGTTTTAGGAATTAATTCAAAAGAATTATGACCAAAAAAGATAAGTCTTGGTTGACCTGTCCACGCCGGTAGCACGAGCCCGAGCCTTAAGCCCAAGCCTTAGTGGAATCAAAAATATTTCGCCCCACCCGTTCCATCCACATTGTTTTACTAACTATCCATAAAGGAAGAACTATATAGTGGATATCATCTTTAGTTATACCCAATGTGGGACTAAAGGTCCTATTTCATTCACTCATATGAAAATGAGTAAGAGCTCTTAGAGACCCAAAGGTTCTAAGTTCCATTCCCACCAAAACCATAAAATCAAAACATTAAAAACTCATTTTCTCCAACAGTTGACTCCCTAAACTAAGGTCAATTTCTATTGTTGATACACAAATATTTGTTGTTGACTCCATTTTTCCATTGTTGATACACAAACATTGGTTGTTGACTCCCTAAACTAAGGTCAATTTCTATTGTTGATACACAAATATTTGTTGTTGACTCCTTACGCTAAGATTAATTCCTATTGTTGATACAAAAATTTGGTTGTTGATTCCATTTTTCCATTGTTGATACACAAACATCGGTAAAATGCCAGCTTCTGAATTTACCAATGTAACACACTCTGTCTACCTTATTTTGAATTCCTCTCTAAAAATTGCACAAAACTGCCACTAGTTAGAGCTATGAGAATTCCAAATATACAATTCTATTGTTACAAGACAATTCAAAGCAACAAAGTTAGTCCTCAATGAATCACTTTTTGTGTGCAGCAGAAAGATAGAGTTAATCATTATAACTAGAAGTTGGTTTCAAAATGTGCACAAATTTAATGAATTTAAACAGCTTCATAAGAAATTGAACCAAACAAACATCATGGAAAGGCACAAAATCAACATAGTAAATCATCATTACAACCACTGTAAAAACCAAATTTCTTTACCAATCTTAGTTTAGCACAAATAATAAAATAAACCTAAAATTCAACATACACAATAGAGAGAAATTAAGTTAAAATAAGAAGCCCTTAAAAAACATTCTCACCTGTAGAAGAAGGTCTTTGAGTGTAAATACGCCAGCTGCTGGATCAGAATAGTTTCTGAGCTTAATTGATGATTGATAATGTTGTTTATCTCATCATTTCTCCATTTTCTCACTTCACTTTTATTTACCCAACCATAATTTCAGAAACAATAGCTAGATCGGAATGGCACAAATGTTTTCTCACTGTGAAAATATTACGGAATCCATGGAAACCTAGAACAATCATTTTTAGTATTAGCTTAATCTTCCATTACTTTGATCAAAGATCAAATCTAATATATATTCGTGGATCTCAGTATTTCCAGATATCGAATCTTAAAATCAGATCTCGGTCTCGTTAATACTTGTCGATTAAATCCCGTACCAGTTAGCGTGACGAAGGTGGCGAAGAGTGGGTGACGATGAATCTCTCGCTCCTGAATCTCAAATCTATTCTCTCTCAAATCTGAGTTCTATGGCTTTTGATGGATTCCTAAATCTATTGACAACGACGGAGATGGTGGTAATGGTAGTGGTAGAGGTGGCAGAAGAGATGGGAAACCTATGATATCGACTGTGAAGACGGAGATGGTGAATAAGAAGATGGTGGTGGTGGTTATGGTTATAGTACTTGTGGTGGCGACGGAGATGATGGTGGTGGCAGCATGGATGGAGATGTTGGGGCGGTTCGATTGATTCTTTTTCTTGTTTTTATCAGAAGTGAAGAAGTTCATATAACACACAAAGGTTAAAAATGGGAATTACGATGATTATGATCTCGGCTAAAATTTCAATTGTGCCACTAGGGGTATTTGTGAAGCCTGTTAGGGATATTTATGAAGGTCCATCAGAAGTAAGGGTATTTATAATATTTCCACAAAATGTATTTCGAGAGACTTGGAGCGAGGCTAGGACATCTTACCTTACTTATTCAAGTCCGTAAGTAAATCCTTAACATCTCAAAGTAATGTGTCAAATAAAATCACCAGGGATTATTTCGTTTGACAGGGTGGTAGGTATAAATTTTTGGAGATAGCTAATGATCCAATATAGTACTTTAGGTAATTTACAATAAATAAATGTAATTCATTGTTTTCAGTATTTTTTCAACATTATGTAGCAATTATATTTTGTTTTGTTTTGGTATTCCAATGCCCAGTGTGATAGCTATGGTTGTGTTTAATCACTGATATTTGTTTGCATTTTCAGGAAGGGGTTGTGTTGCTTGCATTGTACAAACAATCTTTTTCTGCGAGGTGCGTATTTGGCTTTCTCCGTACTATACTAGTAAGACCGTTGCCACGGTGGGAGGGCCGACCGAACAAGAATATGAAGATGGAGTTCGTCCACGACTACTTTCATCCCGTTTCAGAAAAGGTAATACTTTCATCTCATTTCAGAAAAAGTGACATTTTCTCCCCGTTTCAGAAAAACTGATACTTTCGCCCCGTTTCGGAAAAAGTGATTCTTTCGCCCCATTTCGGAAAAAGTATCACTTTTCCCGAAACAGAACGAAAGTATCACTTATCCCGAAACGGAGCGAAAGTATCACTTTTTATCATTTTTCCTGAAACGGGATGTGAAAGTATTATTTTTTCTAAAACGGAAAATTAGTCGATCCATAAACCAAAATATAGTTGCATGATGTGTTATGCATCCTTTGTGGTGGTTTGCATAATGGCTATGCATTCAATTTTCGAGAATTGTGCCTAAAATGATAGTTTCATTTTTCTTGAAACGGATGGAGTACATCGTTTTATTAGTTGCAATGGAAAATTAGTTGATGCATAAACCAATATTTTGCTGCATAAAGTATTATGTATCCTTTGTGATGGTTTGCATAATGGATATACATTTAATTTTCTAAAATTGTGCCTAAAATGATATATATCTCCGAATTTTTCGTAAAAACTCCAAATTTGATATTGTTGTTTGTACTTGTTGCGTAGAGTTTTTTATAACCTTTCTAACGAGATAAAATTTGTAAAATTCCAAGGCACGGATTTTTAGATATGTTATATTAAAGTTTGTTTTCCAATTATACCCCCGAAAAGATAGGATACACAAGGAGTTATGGTAATTGGACTAAAAGGGAGGGACATTTTTGGTTTTTCGGCCATAACCATTTCCAATCTTTTTGTGGTAATTGATCACTTAGATTTTACAAAAAAATGGTCATACTAGTACGACCGTTGCCACGGTGGGAGGGCCGACCGAAGAAGAATATGAAGATGGAGTTTGTCCACGACTACTTTCGTCCCCTTTCAGAAAAGGTAATACTTTCACCTCGTTTGAGAAAAAGTGACATTTTCGCCCAGCTTTAAAAGTGATACTTTCGCTCGCTTTAAAAATCGATACTTTCACCCGTTTCTGAAAAGTGATACTTTCTCCCCGTTTGGAAAAAGTAATTCTTTCCTTTGTTTGGAAAAGTGATACTTTCGCCCCATTTCGGAAAAGTGATACTTTTTCAAATGAAGCGAAAAGTATCATTTTTCCAAACGGAAAGTATCACTTTTCTCCGAAATGTAACTAAAGTATCACTTTTCCCAAACGGAGCTAAAAGTATCACTTTTCCCGAAACGGAGCCAAAGTTTCACTTTTCCTGAAACGGGTTGTGAAAGTATCACTTTTTCTGAAACGGAAAATTAGTCGATCCACAAACCAAAATATGCTTGCATGATGTGTTATGCATCCTTTGTGGTGGTTTGCATAATGGCTATGCACTCAATTTTCGAGAATTGTGCCTAAAATTAAAGTATCATTTTTCTTGAAACGGAGGGAGTACATCGTTTTATTAGTTGCAATGGAAAATTAGTTATGCATAAACCAAAATTTTGCTACATAAAGTATTATGTATCTTTTGTGGTGGTTTGCATAATGGATATACATTTAATTTTCTAAAATTGTGCCTAAAATGATAAATACCTCCAAATTTTTCGTAAAAACTCTAAATATGATATTGTTGTTTGTACTTGCTGCGTAGAGTTTTTTATAACCTTTCCAACGAGATAAATTTTGTAAAATTCCAAGGCACGGATTTTTAGATATGTTATATTAAAGTTTGCTTTCCAATTATACCCCTGAAAAGATAGGATACACAAGGAGTTATAGTAATTGGACTAAAAGGGAGGGACATTTTTGGTTTTTCGGCCCTAACCATTTCCAATCTTTTTGTGGTAATTGATCACTTAGATTTTACAAAAAAGTGGCCATATAAAGGACCTCCCTCGCTTCGCTCGGTCGGCCCAATTAGATTGTGGTTTTTGTATATGATTGGGAAATTAAGGTGGCAATTATTTTGGTATGGTAATGCCCAAGTGTTTCTCATCTTCTGGGGATTTCGCAAATTTAGTCCAGTTTTGGACTGTTGAAACTCGATGGAGGTTTTAGTTGATTTGGATATTGGGAATCATGAAACTATGCAATTATGGAAATTCTGGCATGCCAATGTGATTATTTGTGCATTAGAGTTTCCAGTATTGCGTTCTTTCTTGATTTCTAATGCCAATTGAATCATTGGACCCTGGGAACGAAGATAAGCAAAATGTTTGTGCGCCAGGTTCATGTTTCTGCTTTTCTTTGTATCATGTCATTTTTTTTTTTAATCTTTTGTGTTTTCTTTTGATAATTTTTTGTTTTCTCTCGGTTGATCCTGCCTAATTCGTGTGGTCTATTAAACACTGGCAATCAATCTCCAAATTACATTGCGGTTTTATGAGCATCTAATGTGGTTCATCGATTTTTTACGTTTCACTATTTACAATATGTTATGTCAGATATTGTAATAAATGGTTGGTTGGATATTGGTAGCTCCACTACCCCTCTCATATAATTTAGTTCATTGGGTGTTATTTCCTTCTGTAGGTTTTTTTGGACGCTCAGTATTTAAGTTTTCTTTTAGTACCTAAACATCTATTGGTACTTATTAAAGTTATATCGCCTCAGATATGAAGTGTTGATGAGAGCATATAAGATGCCTAAAATCAGTAGATACAAATAGAGTTATTCCTGTTTCAGGTCATTTGTTTTCGATGCTTTATGTTGATGATCAATGATAGTGTGTGCAATTTAAAATTAGTAACTGTTTCCATTTATATGCATAATTATTTTGAAATGCTACTCATATTCTATGCACTGTAAAAGAATAAATGCAAGGAGGAGTACCTTCAAATGTTATTTGTTTGTACATGTGATGCACTCCTCTGCGAGGGTGACATCAATTGTGTTGACAGGTTCAATGTCTCTGATGCCAAGTTTGAATTCCAGTATGCACACAATGAACAACGGGTTAGCTCAAGTGGGATACATTGGTTACAATATACTAATTCAATTACAAGTCGGGCGTTACTTTGTGCAGTTCGAGTTAAGTTCTCTAAGCAGTTCAGGTACTTATACTAGAGTCTTAACTTAAATGTCTACTCTGCTTTTTGGGAACCAAAACAACTGCTATATTTAATTATGAACAACTATATTGAGGACTTACGTATATTTGCACTAAACAGGAGTAATGTCAATTTTCAATGATGATTGTCGAGAAACTTGAGTTTTTTTTTTTTTCGCCAAAATAAACGGAAGGAGGATATTGGCATCTACGATTTTGTTAAAGAGATCATTTTAACACGAATATAGATACTTTGTGATTAAGAAATTTTGTTACTCCTCCAACATTTGATATTGGCATCTATGATTTTAATGTTCTCACCTTTATGTTCATACATCCAATTTTCAGATACCAACTGTGCTGGAATCCCAAATCTGCATATAATGTTCTCAAATATGAAAGTAAAAACATCCTTATCGCGAATATGTTGTACCGCTTTCACCTCTGCCCATTTTGTGAAATAATACGTTGCGACGATTAAATATCTTCTCTGTCCGTTCTCGGTAAAAATGGTCCTACAATGTCTAAACCCCATTTTCCAAATGGCCGGACACTTGTTGAAGAATTTAACGGAGCTCCCGGTGCATGTATTTTCTTCCCATGCCTTTGGCAATCCTCGCAACGCCTTGACACTTGTTTTGCGTCCTCATGCATATATGGCCAATAATAACCCCGCATTTTTGCTTTATATGCTAAAGATCTTCCACCGCTGTGATTACCAAAGATCCCCACTATGCAACATCTTCAATATGATTTCCCCTTCCTTTCTTGTTAAACATCTAAGTGAAGGCCCGTTAAAAGATCGTCGGTATAACACTCCATCTCTTAATTCATAATTTGTTGCACGGCTTTTTTAATTTATGTGTTTCCAATCTATTTCTTGGTGTTTCTCCTGTCGAAAAATATGCATGAAGCTCGCTCTCCAATCTTCTTCGCAGAGTGTTTGTGTTCAAATCTTCTACTACCATTACATCGGTTTCTTGTTCTTCTTCTTTGTCAATTGACGGCATCAAAAGTGTTTGTATTTTAATATTTCTCGCAACCTGGATCTGTCATCATACTTGATATAAAGGCAAAAGCGTCATGAGCCTATTATTTCTCTTTGATATATGTCTCCATTTTATTCTTGGTATCTGCGTCGACAACTCGTCAACAAGTTTCTTATATTTTTGTAAAGACAATTCGTTTATGGCATATTCTTCTTTTATCTCGCGTGAATTGCCAATTGTGAATCACTAGTAATCCTTACATTCTCCACTTCATTTCTATTGCAAATCGCAAAGCATGTATTATAGCTTCATATTCTCGTTTCATTATTTGTTGATGCAAACTCCAATCTGAAAGAAAGAGCTATTTTATTACCCTCCATGATATCACAACAATTCCTATTCCATTTCCTTCTCCATTCGATGACCCATCTACTAATATTTCCCATTTATTTGGTTCCGTTAACAAATCTTTCTGGATCTCCATGTTCTTCCTCTACATCCATCATTTCTTCTACTTTGATTCATCCTCTTCCAAAGGAAATTCGCTAGAAAGTCTGCGACAACCTGTGATTTTGGCGAAGATAGTATTTCATATTTGAGTTTGCAATGACTTATTTGAGCATTCCATCTCTCAACTCTTCCCGACCTCTTTGAATTCTTCATCACAGATTCTATTGGTATTCTTGTCACCACCTTGACAACATGCGCTTGAAAATATATACGAAGCTTAAATGTTGCATAAACTAATGCCAAGATTAGTTTTTCAATTTTTGAGTAATTCCTTTACTGCAGCGTTGAAAGTTTCTTTGATGTAATAAATTGGTTTTTCTACTCCTGCGTCCACTCGCAAGTAACACCGCACTTAATGCATGCGGGGTTGTCAAAGATAGATCAACAATTCTTCTCCTTCTTCTGCTTTTTACAAAATTGATATATCCATTAAATGTTCCGTTATTCCTTGCAAGGCTTTCTCGCACTCATCTGTCCATTTAAACTTTGATCCCTTTCTAAGGATATTGAAAAAGTGCTTGCATTTGTCAGATGATCGCGAGATGAACCTCCCTAGCGAAGCTAACAACCCATTTAACTTTTGAACATCTCTTATTGTCGCCGGTGTTGGCATATCGCGAACTGCTTGTACTTTTTCTGGGTCGACTTGAATTCCTTCTTTGGATACAATATACCCTAAAAATTTTCCAGAGGCGACTCCAAAGGTGCATTTTTCTGGGTTTACTTTGATATTAAATTGCCTCATTTGTTCAAAAATTTCTTTCAAATCTGTACGTGGTCTTTTGCTTTTCTACTTTTTATTAACATATCATCTACATATACCTCCAATGTTTTGTGTATCCATCTCGCGAACACCTTCTCCACCATCCTTTGGTATGTCGCACCGGCATTTCGCAGACCAAACGGCATTTTTGTATAACAGTTCAATCCTCTTGGAGCAAAGAAAGCAGTATGTTCTTGGTATTCTTCGGCGAGAGGAATTTGATTGTAACCCTTATATCCATCAAGAGATGATATCCTTTCGTTTCCTGCCGCTGCTTCAACCAATTGCGGAATATCTGGTAATGGGAAACTATCTTTAGGACAAGCTTTATTTAGATCAGTAAAGTTTATACAAATTCTTATTCCTTTTTTCTTCTTTGGGACTATAACCATATTTGCTATCCATTCGGGATATTTTGCTTGTCTAATAATTCCCACATCCAACATTTTCTGCAATTGTTCTTCTATTTGAGGATGATATGCTGTCGCGATCTTTCTAATTCTTTGTTTAAATGGTTTTACATTCTTGTCAATTTCCAATTTATGGCAAGCCACTGATGGATCTATACCAGGCATTTCATCCATATCCCATGCGAAAATATCTTTGTAATCTCGCAAAGAACTCAACAGTTCTTCTTTCTTCATCCGCTTCCATTTTAGTCCCAATTTTTAAGATTTTAGGCTCCTCCTCGGTTCCAACATTCACTTCTTTTGTTTGTTCTCTTCGCGACATAACTAGACTTCGGTTCTCCCATAGGAGTTGGTCCTCTCATTTCCTTCGCGAACTCACTCCTTTTTTTTCCATGATTTCGCCGGGTATTCCTTTTCCCTCTTTTGCTCTTATCATGTAAATTCTAAATTCTTCTTCTTTCTTAGCTGCTTTTATCATCTTCTGCGATCTTTTCGCTTCTTCACTTGCCCTTCATAATGCTTTACCTCGATTTGATGATATATTCTTCCTTTATCAATATCTCCTCTGATCTCACCAATTCCACTCGGCATAGGAAATTTGATGCACCGATGGAGTGTTGACGCTACCGCCTTAATTGCATGTACCCAAGGTCTCCCTAACAATATGTGGTACGGCGATTCCATATCCACTACACTTAATGTTACTTGTGTTTCAATTTCTCCAGTAAAATTAGTAATTTTATCTCCCCTTTAGGTAATCATTATAGATCTTCCAAAACCATGAATATAATATCTTGGAGAACTCATTTCTTCATCTTTATATCCTAATTTTTTGTAGGTATGGTAAAACATGATACTCACCAAACTCCCGTATCCACCAAAGTTCTATTTATTTCCCATTCTTCCGCCGCTTTTGCCGATTCTTCTCTTTTCTCGCTTGCATTTATCGTGATCACTAGTGGAGATATATGATTCAAATTTTCTCTAGGTACTTCTCGGCTATGAATGTTATTTTCTGCTTTTCCCATTCCTTCAAAGACGATGTCTTCTCCTCATCTATAATATTCTTTCCTTTAAAATCTCGTTTATGTATCCTTCCTCTAATATTTTCGTGGAATTCATTAACCATTGCTTTTGTAATTGAATTGTATTCCATATCTTCATTATGTTCCTTGCTTCTTAACTCTTCTATCTCATCTGATTTAACATTTTCCTTTCTCATTTTCTTGATTTAAACGATTTTAATTGTACTCTTCGATCTTCAATCTTGTTCAATCCCCCATTTCTAGCGCATATGTAGTTGCGGGAAATCCTACACTACACACCTCACTCAAATTTGCTTAATCAATCCATTTGAAGATGAATAATAATGTGTTTTATTAATTGTTTTCTTGAAAGGTTTACAAAGAAATGTAGAACAGAGCTAAAGAAATTACAATCACTCTTGATTTTCTCTCTCCTAATGAGTTGCTTAACAATTCAAAAAGAATCTCTGCACAACAGACTTACTCAACCCTTTATATAGGGTATTACATAATGGATGACAGCTAAGCTGTCCTTTATTTTCGAAATCGACTCGCGAATCCTCGCGAATGTGTAACTGTTTGTCCTCGTGACACTCCTAAATCTCGCCAAGTCTTCACACTTTCCTCATGTTCTGACTGTCGTTATCTATTACGTCATTTATTTACCTCCATGCGACTCCTTCGCGACGCAGTCGTTTATTAATCTCGCGAAGTATTGGTGTTGCGATATTCTGATCCTACATCTGCCTTCTAGACAAGGTTCACATACGGGTAAGAAAACTTTTAGCAAGTGAGCCACAATAAATTTCTCGAGATAACTAAGTCATCATATCTTACCCGATGTGGCTTAATTTAGCATTCCAAGTTACATAATTAATAACATTACTTTTACTAGCATTAGTCACCAAAGCATCAGAAGAGATAAAACTAAACAAACCTTATTTGAATAAGTTACTACTTAAGTAACCATGTCCAAAAAAAATACTATGATGTCCAACCTACTGTCTGCAATTTTTCAAAAGAGTACCTAAAAACTAAGAATTACAAGAACTGTGAGTAGATTATAATTAATTCCATGTAGGTAAAGCACATTGTGAAGTGTTAAAATATGACCAGAGCGCATATGAAGTTGACAAAACTTCCTAACTCGTGCCATTTCCCATATAAACTCTTTGTCTATATGAAGAAGTCACATAGACTATTTATGTAGAACATGAAAAACGTTGATAATCTATAAACCCCGCTCAATCTCAATCTACATGTTTGGTTGACTCCATATCAATCCACTTATGGAAAGAGTGAGACACCATTACATGTATATACACACAAGTGTGGATGGAGTTGGGTGACAAGGTACATTTTTCGGCTTCGTGCATTCACGGCCAAAATATTCCTTGTCTCCAGTTGGAGCATTTCAACTTAGATTCGTCTCTTTTGCCAGCTTGCTTGCCACGATGGTTCAAAGTTGTTTTCTTTTTCTTTAATATCTATTGGGTTATTTTATTGCGTTTACCCCGTGGTTTGCGCACACCTTTTCCATAAAAGGAAGCCGCACGTGTCGCCTCTTGGCGCTCATCTTCAAGATCAATGTGTCTAGCGATATTAGAAAAAAAAAATTGATGCTTTCAATATGAGGCAACAAATTGCTTCATACACACCAAAAATTAGACGGTGACCTTATTACAACTAAAACTTGTTGTTCATCCGTAAGAACATTCCCAGCAGATCGCGAATAACTGACGACATCGCCCTTAGATGTCCAGCCACTGAGTGCTCGGGATCCTTTTGGTAAACTTAAAATTTCAGCACTAAGTTGCGAAATGTATGTTTACCAAAGACAAATTTTAGTTAACCCTACGTCACTTTCAAGTAGAGAAATCCTCATTCTTTTCTATAAGATCACCCTGCTTGTTGTTGTCCACATATCATAACTTATCCTATCAAGTTTGTTACCCTAGTTAGATCAGCAGTCACGTTCTTGGTAGTCATTTCCTATATGTTTTATGCACAAATATTGACATTATTATTATATGTACATTCACAATACTGTCTCAAAATCTAATTAATAAAATCATATCTACATACAATTCGGGATCTAGGATCGTAATCATCACCCAAATGTGTAGTTCAATATGACGTCTATCAATTAATTTGTACTAGTAAATATTGGTAAGCACATATCTTAAACCAATAAAACCACTTGAAATTAATCAACATATGATCATGAGTTATCTATCAACAAAGATAAATAAGCTTGATGTACGTACACAAAGTACATTATGTGGAAAAAAGGACACAAAATAAGGACTTACTTGTTACAAATTTTCAAAGTACCTGGCTCATGAATTATTTTCAACTAACGAAAATAAAGCAAAAACATACAATTTTTCGGAAACAATTATTATTGAAATTATTTTCAGCTAATGAAAATAAAGCAAGTGAAAATATTTTCAACTAATGAAAATAAAATAGTAAATAAGTCCCGTTTAAGAAACAATGAAAATTCACCTTTTGATTCTACCAAAATTCTGAAGAAAAAAAAATACACAAATTAATATATATTTTTGCAAATAAATACACTAAGTATTTTTCTTGAGCAGGACACTTATAATCAAAGACATTAATTTACTCATATGTAGAACTTATGATATTAAATTAAAACAACATGACTCAAAAAATTAATCATATTTAAAATTATTAATATCATGCATGTTATATTTATATGAAATTAATTATATCAACCACAAAGGTGATGATTCCACATAATTAATTTTAGGTCATAATCCTTTCAGGCAGAGGTTGTTTAGTCCATGGTCTATTGGATGGTCGGCGCAAGGCCAGAAATTGGAACACATTGAACCACAAAGGTAATGGCTCCACATAATTAATTTTAGGTCATAGTCCTTTCAGGCAGTGGCCGTTTAGTCCATGGTTCATTCAAAAATAACGAAAACGCATAAAAGGATCTGATGCCAATGTTAGTCACATATAACGAATATATATGTAGGTTGAACATATCAAATGCGGAAGCGGGTTATTAGTTCGTACCTTGTAATTGCTCCAAATGAGGATGACGTCGAACTAACGGATCACTTGCGTTTCACGTTCTTGAACCTCCAAACTCGGCGGTGAGTAGGTGCCACAAAAATGAGCACAAACTATATTTCCACATACTAAATACCGTATAGAACTTCAACTTCTTCTCCAAAGGACACTAAGGGATTTTGGTGATTCTACAACTAATGTTTGAATACTATAAGACTTTGCTAGCTAACTATAATGGTCTCTTAGAACTCTCTAGCTTATTCTCCATACTTGGTTTATCTCTTGCTAAACTCACTACTATTGAGTTGTAGTGTTTTCTTCTAATTCTTATTATTTTTCAACAAATGAAACTAGAAGCCTATTTATACTTAAACTCCAAGTATTCTCTCTTGGAAAGTTTCAAGGAAGAACCAAACACTTGGAGCAAGTTATAACACTTGTTAGCATGAGTAACCACATGGAGTAAGTGATTAAACACTTGTTCGCATCATGCAAACACATGGTGGCAAGAAACAAGACACATGTTTCACCATGGCTTGGTTAGTTGGAGAAGGATTTTTCTTTTTGACAAAGTCAAGCACATGAATTTCTATAACCACCCAAGATGGACTTTGGGCATGCACACACACATGGGTGCCCATATTTCCAACATACTCAATATGCTCTACATAAAACGATTCGTAGCAAACTTTCAACGGAACATAACAAACTAATATTTGATAACGATTAGTGCCTATGCCTAAGTTTTTTCATCTTTGGGAGTAAAACATAGCGATTACTAATTCATGGTAGTGGTTGTTCTTTACCCAATAGATTATGTGATATTGGATGGATTATTTGACCAAGCCGGAGTTATGGCGATTTCCAAGGTAAAATTTTATCTTTTTCCCTTCATTTTAACTATTTTTTATGGATGAGTGGTATTACTCACTAATTCCAATGTTGAATATTTTTACATTATCGGTTTCCGAATCCCCGGATGTTTTAGTTGTTTGACGTGTTCAATTTAAATGTTTGGTAGAGATCGGTATTTGGTTGTACAATGGCTTCAAGGAGACAATAATGTTATAAATTATATAGTGTGACTATAGCAAGTGCAATGCTTTTTTTTTTAAGTCAGGAAACACTTAACACAACTTATCTGAGTTAGGGATGAAACACTACCTCCTCCTAAGATTGAATTGAAAATCAAGAATTGAAATGAGAAACACACTTTTGGTTGTTAATCAGATAACACTTCTAACAGTAACTAAAATTTTCCCTATAGCTCCTTAGGTATGGACAATCCAATGTAATATAACTTTAACGGCGCTCTCGACCGACATTACCACCTCTCATCTTTGGAAATAACTAAAGGCGCAGGGGGAATACCCGATCTTCTCTAGCGGGTTCGAGTTGTATTTAACAACGTAGAGTTGAACTGTAATTATATATTTCAATCTCAAATTGTGAAATTATTTTAATAAGGAGAGCTTTCGCTAACAAGAATAATTGTTATGACTATATTTGGGTTGCCTGTGTGATCTAAAAGCGAGAGATCTCCAGTTTTAGCTTTACCTATCTTGGTCCTTAGGATCCCTCTCTACTTCGTGGAAGTTGCAATATGAATCATTCTTACTTACCACACTATTGGATTTGCACCTACACCCAGTAGGTAGGCACACTTCACCTCTTAATACAAAATGGTTACGTGACAGTGGCAGAGTTTCGTTCTTACTTATTTTATAGGGTGGGTGTATTTTGTCTGTGTCATATGAAAGCTTTTTTCTCTTCCTTCAACTATGATTCCTTATTATGAGTCTTTTGTTAAAATTTATTTTCCAATTGTATTATGTGAATTCTTTTGTTTCTTAATGCGTGTGATGCGTACATTGGCTTAATTTTTATACATGAAGAATTTTTGTGAGTTCTTCTTAAAGGTACATGTTCAATGTATGAGTTTGAAATCTGTTTTTGTGAAAAGATCACCTTATTTGATACCATGTACCTTATATTCCATCTTGCATTTGCATATGCCCTTGGCGCATCCCGTGCCTTGGGTTCGTTCTTCGGCACGAATAGAGGGCGTTAACTAACTCCCGACCGAGTTGTGGGGCAAGGGGCTTATTTATTGTCACTACCTCCCTGTGTAAAGACAGATTCTAGCTAAGTCCAACCGAAATTAAATATATTATGTATCATGTATAAGCTGATAACTATATTAAACAAAACATTAGAAAGAGCAAATCAGATTGTTGCAAGTGTAAATAATTAATTCATTCGAGAAATTGTCTAAGCAAACAAGTTAAGACTGTTTTGTGTGATTCCAAATCTTTTCATGTGCCAAAATATGTGATCTTGATCCGTGGATTGTTGGAGTTAAGGAATACTTTTGGTGGAAGTAATTCTATGTTTTATCAATTTCTAAAGTACTCTGAACTAATTATGTTGTGATTTCCTTTTTGGACTAGAATGCAAACTTCTAAAAGTTTCAGAATCATGAAATGGTGTCCAAAACCCAAAAGGAAGCTGAAAGTACACAACCTTTGGAAACACAGCCTAAACAAGGCTATATCCCATATGTGAGCAAGGAGGAGGGAAAGCTCAGATTGTTTGCATACACTGAGATAAGGCTCTTTCCATGAGTGATGGATGACTGCAAGCTTTGACGTGGGTGATACATGCCTCTATATTTAAATTTCTAGGTCTTGGTGAGTACTTCACTTTATCAGCTTTTAGGTGTCACCATTTTCATATAATTTTACTAATTACTTTTTGATTCGAATTGATTGATCATTGAACATCGTCCTCACTGAATCAATCATACATAAATGCGTCCTGATGGAGCTTTGGAGACTAGGGTCATATACTTTTACTTATTACTTTTTTTTTTACTTTATCATCGTCCTCATTGAATCAATCATACATAAATGTGTCTTGATGGAGCTTTAGAGACTAGGAAAAGTCCTAAATAGAGTCGGTGAATGTTATTTAATCGTTGTTTGATTCATAAATGTTGGTACATGTTGTAATATCCACATAAACAGCTGATGTGTTTGTATCTTGGGCAGTTTAAGCAGAAAACTCCAATACATATCAAGTTCGGGGAGGCTGATATCTTTCCTACGAAGTACAAATAGTTCTTAGTTCTTACGCATGGTGAAAATTGTTCCAAGAGGCTGTAAACTGTAAAGAAAGCAAGTAAAAAACATTATAGGCCTGCGGTGCCGCAGAGCCAATTACGAAATAATGGTGAAATGCAACATGGATGGGGTTGTAGAAGACAAAAGTATTGTTGTTTATTACCATTTTATTTTGATATTGACCATGGATGAATCTCCATAAACTAAATTTTATTTGTGGATCCTTAATGACAGTGTGAACTTAGTTTCTAACATTAATGGAATTCGGCTAGATTCTTTAGATAGTCAGATGTTTTGATTTTCCAATTACAAGGTTGGTCCTACCCGCTCTTTCAGGAAGAAGAAACACAATCTTCACAACAATCCATTAAGTAAATGCTCTATAAAGTGAAGCTTATCAGAACTTTACCTTACCCCATTGCTCATTCCTTAGGTATGGCTCACCATTGTTAGTGATTTCAATAAATATATATAATATATGTACCATGAACAAATTCATAAGAACTACGAGAAATAATGTACACACGTAAATAAACTTATATGCTCATGTAGCATTGATATAACCAAAGACCACGCTTATGTAAACTGTTTACAAAAACAGTGGTACAACTTCATATATGCACATACAAATTGGTGTATACGGTTTAGCTTTTTAAGATTATTTATCTATCTGCATTAATGGACAACTTCATTAGGTTGGTGATGGTATTGTAACTTCGGAATTAGTTTCAGTTTAATAGAAATTGTATGCTCTTAGATTAACTATATATTAAAAGAATGAGGCCGCTGTGCAGCTTCCTTCTATATGCCCACAAGTTCCAGATTATTCCCAAATCAAGCCTTTTTAGAAATACACACGCATGGCACAAAGGGTTTTTTAATTATTTTTGCTTCTTTGATTTGTGACATGATTCAATATATGCATATGCCGACACTGTTAAACCTATCGACATGGCCAAAAGTATTGCGCCCGTTTGCTTTGTATGCTGGGTTTGGACTACAATTGAAGAATCTAAAACAATTATTTTTTCGTGATGACAATGAGCACCTGCTCATCTTCTACGACTGTTGTTGTTCCCTTTCCATCCTCTTTTCTTTTGGGAGTTCCTGCACACTCTATCTCAGATTACTTTTTCACTTAAAGTGTGTCTGGGTTAGCTGCAAAGCATCTGATCAGGGGTCTATCTCAAGCATGTGGAAATACCTTAATTCCAAGATATTTTTCATTGTTGTAAGTCGATGAGTTACACAGATGTTGCCAAGTATGTTGAGCTTATTTGGATAAGACAGGGTCCATATTGTTAATGTTTTCTTGGCTACAATCTTTTGGAGATATTAGTCACATAAAAAATTTGTTGATAAGGAACTAATTCATGTAATGGATTATTCCATTATTTTGGTGACTCTGTAGTTCTTTTTAAAAATTCACAAGGAACTAATTTTCTAGACATATTTATTAGTCTACATACCTTCACCGAAGTAACATATAATAGAATCTATGATGGATAATTGATCTGTAAAACTTTAACCGGTGCATTTATACGCATGAGGATATTTAAGGGAAGGCGGTGGTAGATCCGGAATCAAACACCAATAAGAGGAAGTATTTTTTTTACAATGACAAAAGTTACACTTTTATTACACTTTTAATCTGATTAAATGATAATGTACCGATCTATATAATTCATCGACACAATACGTTACTGGAAAAATTTGGCTTACATTTATATCACCTAAATTGGTAGTTGTAACTAATATATTGACGGGTTATTATGTGAATCTGAATCTAATCTAATCATTGATTTAGTTAGTGGCAGTGATAATGGTTTTTTAAAGTATTTTCATAGAACATACTTATCTGAAAACCCTGTGTTGAATATCGAGGATTGCACGACGCATGATATTAACCAGAGGTTGATATACTCAATTAACGTTCATTGATATATTAAGTACATTTATTTTTTAAAATTTATTCTCAAAGAGAGATGGTTCGATTCTATGGAAGGTTGAAACATATAAAAATTCAAGGGGTTCGTACAAATTATAAACATAATACATTTATGTTAAATAACAAAAAAATAATACATTTAGCAAAAAAAATATACATCAAAAACAACCCAAGAAAAACGACATCATACCGGATTAAAAGCTCATACCAAATTCTTAAGTTCCACTTTTAACGAATGGATTCCAACTATCAAATTCATTTCTGATAGTTAGGTATATATTCATTTTTATTTGTAACAACACGAGGTGTTAAAGTTTCAATCAGATGCACAAATTGACTCTGTACATCGTCTGACTACCTAATTATCATACATCGTTAATGCGATCGACACCTAGCGGGTTGGTTGTTCGTTTCTCTCTTTATGTAGGAGCAGATCCACTGACCGGTTACCGTTCAGGGCCTTACTTCAAAGTCATCTATTTTGCAGGTCATAGTTTTTCTCATATAGATATCCTTCTATTACCCCAATCTAAATTACACCATCTAATTTTGGATTTGGTATGTTGATATACTTTAATGGGTGTTTGATAATAATAATTTATCTAAGAAGCTATTATGTCATAGTCGAGGAAATTTCCAAAGGTGTCTAGTTTTAATTAGTTATTCCCAAAAATTTTGTAAATTACCAAAAATGTTTAAATGTGTACCCATTGCTTGACATTGTGTACCCAATACGATGAATCCACACCTATAATGTGTGCACATTATACCTTTTTTGGAATTTTTAAAAAACTAGACATTTTTAGTAAATAGCTTTTGGCACGGTACACTTTTGGGCATTGACGATGAGCAGGTGCTCATTGTCATCACGAAAAAATAATTGTTTTAAAAAGGAGAGGTTGAGCCGGGGTCGTCAGGCCCCGGTGATACCTAGTTAAATATAAAAACTCAATTAGAGTGGATGATCATTAACGACTATTCTGATATCATTTAACGTTCAATAGTTTAAGGAAGTTTCACCAAGAGAGATCTTAAACACCGGAGACCCTTCATCATTGTGAACGCAACCACTCTCGCCTCTCCTCCCGTCCCACGACTCTCTTTTGGATAAGAACAAGTAGAAATTGACGTTTAGTCCCAAGTTACTGGGCTTGGGACGCTTTAGTCCACTCATATCAGGCCTAGTACTCTCTAGTCCAAAAACTCCCCTCCTCAAACAGTTCAGTCCAAATATGGACGAGTCGGTCCTTTACTCCACCGATCCGATTATTTTTGGTACCCGAAATGTCCTTGAATCATAATAATATGTTATAGTAGTTTTGGAAGAGAAAAAATCATATTAGAGAAATGAAAGGGAGACGCAGAAAGGCGATTTCAAGCTGCAGATTCAGAAACATTCGATTCATCTCGATTTGATTTGAAATAAGCCCGAAAAACCTAAAAATTATCATCAACAACGCTTGTTTTTGGAGATCTACTCTAAACCGGTGATAAAAAATTGATGAGCATAATCATGAACAATTGAATCTAAAGATTTTCGTCACCCAAAATGATTATGAAGATAAGTTTCATCTTCTCTTATCACTTATCTATATCTTGAACATTCGATTTGGAGTTATTAGGTTTACCGTTTTCAAAATAGAATTTCATTTAATTTTTTTTAGAGATTTTATATGACTAAACTAAAGATTTATTTTGATTAACATTTCTAATTTGAAATTATAAATCTTTTTTTATAGTTATTATTATTTTTTTAGATTAGATCTGAGAGGTACGATTTTAGATTGGATTCATAAAGAGAGAGACAATTTATTCGATGAAGAAGAAATTTGCGAAGATAATCTGGTAGAATTCTTATGTGCGTTGTTTTTATTGTCCTGGTTGTACGAGGTGTACTTTTTACTACACCAGTTATACGCAGTGTACTTTTTAGTACACCTGTTTTCGAAACAGCTAAACTTTTTTTTAACAGTCTTAGTTGTAGCCTTTTTTTTTTTCTTCAGGTTTGTTATTGAAACCGTAATGGGTTAATTAAGTTTTCACCAGAGTGGCCTTTTGTTATTGAATTCTTAATGTATGTGTAATTGTACACATGCTGATTCCTAATATATACATAGTTGTACACCTTTTGATCGTTAATATGTACATAGTTGTACACCTTTTGATCCTAGGTAGCTCTCCTGGTCTTAGCTTATGGACTTTTGATCAACTTCTTTGTTTTTATAAATTTTTGATTGGTGATGACAGATTAACACGCACTATATACGATGGATCCGGCAAGGTCATAGGCGGGGCTTGCAAGGAAGATCAGGTAATGGTGTTTCATTTTGTTTATTAATTCGTTGTTTGCTTTCATACTGGTTTAGTTGATGCCTTTATTTTTGTTTTCTTGCTACCAAACTTTTTTTTTAATACATTTCCAAAGACCAAATTTATGTTGTTTTTCGTTTTTATCTTCCAAGGTTCTTTGTTTCTGTTGATTGGAGTTAGTGATGATTACTTAACCAATTTGAGTTCTAAATACTTACTTTCATTTTATGTTTTTGTTTTTTTTGGTGTATAGTATTATTAAGGATTGTCCTCATCCAGATGAGAAACAAAGGATGCAATTAAGTAGAGATTTAGGTCTCGAACCTTGCCGATTAATTCGGGGTTTGAACATAAGGAACCTGGATGAAGGTAAACCATGCTCACTCGGTTTGATACAAATTTTCTTCTTTCACTTTTTAGCTAAGAATTCTTCAATCTTAAGTTCCCATTATAAGGCACAACATGAATGAGCAAATAATAGTGTACATAATTGTACGTAAGAATTAACCGTTGTATTTTCTTGTACACTAGTTAGATGGGTGCATATAAAAGTGCACTTCTTAATTTTGTGCTTGTTATACCAGGTGTATATGCTTGTACACCTTGCTCTTGCTCTTAGAGCTTTGATGGAGGAATTCTTTTAAAGGTTAAATACCGGTATAATCTTTATGTGCATTGTTTTTATTATACCGGATGTACGAGGTGTACTTGTTTGTATACCAGTTATGCGCAATATACTTTTTAGTGCACTAGTTTATCATAGATGCTTGATGTAAACAGGATCACCTCTGTCATTCCCATGATTCTTGTTAAGCACATATGCATGTTTTGAAGCGGTGTACGTATTGGTGCACCTCTGTCTTTCCCATGTAAAAGTAGGTTTGTGTGTGGTTATGAATGATCGTTTTTCTACATGTTTTGCATGGGTGTACACATTGCTGCACCTGTATAATTCCCATGAAAAAGTCTGCCCAAATGTGAATATGAATGATCGATTTTATGCATGTTTTGTAGGGGTGTACATATTGGTGCACCAGTGTATTTTCAATGAAAAAGTAGGTTTGTTTGTGGCTATGAAGGATTGGTTTTAGGAATGTTTCACATGGATGAATATATTGATGCACCAATATACTTCTCATGAAAAAGTAGGTCTGGGTGTGAGTATGATTGATCCGTTGTGCATGTTAGTAATCTCCTTTTCAGTAAAGTGCAATGAATCACTGTACTGGGATATTTTGAAGCCATATTAAGTTTGTGTAGTAATGCCCACATGGACTGTGTCTCTGACCATAAACTAACTTTGTATTTTGATCGTTTTTTTGCTTTGTTTTCTTATGTGGATGTTGGTGAAAGGATAATCACTTTCTTTTCAAGTCATGTATTTCTTATGTTCATTGTTTTGTCCTCGATGCAGTCCTATTTATTATGGATGTTATCCAACCTGAAGCTTGGCATGGCTAATATTTTTCTCGATGCATGCGGACTAGGTGGCGAGTCCGCTATCATGGATTTTGGATATTTTGGATCTTTGCAAATGTGTACATAATTGTACACACAAATATAAATTAATTTTTTTTTAAATGAAAATTTTATAGTCATATGGGTACTCTTTTTGTAGCTCTCGGAAAATGCTTTCCAAATATATAAAGTTTGTCGATTTTGGACGAGCGATTTATAAGATAAATTGTTTTTAATTATTTTTTTATTTTATTTAAAATTGCTGACGTGTCACGTCCAAGTTGAATGTGTCAGTTACAACAGTTTTCACTCGCTGCACGTGTGCTTTATGAAACACGTGTGGAGGTCAGCAGCGTCTTTATACATTTTCTGGACTAATCTGTTCCTAGTTGGAACGGGGTGGACTAATCTGTTCATTTTCGGGGGGGTTTGGACTGAACCGTTTTTTTCCCTAAGAACAATTGTAACTCCCCAAGGTGTTTGTGCAACAAATCCCTACACAAGGTTTGTTGTTTCTATCCAGCTCACACTCATTTATGTCTGTTTTAAGATACATAAGAATTGGATTAGCACTAACAGTTTTTAAGATACATGCATGTCAACAATATCAACATAGGATGAATTCATAGTTTCGCATACCTTGGCATCCAGGACTGAGATAAGGGTTCATATCCATTATTGCAAGAGCAGAGATATCCAGGATTGTTGTCAATATTGCTGCATTTACTATTTTCCTAGCAACGAAACTTACCAAGTCCTTTTGTGCTTCTTCACAAGTCTTATTCCCTGTAGCCCAATCAAGTACAATAGGTACATCTTCCACTTTGCTCATGAATTTATTTCCATCCAAGGTATCTGATGCATTAAACGTGTACTGATCTTGTTCAGCTACAAAAGCATAACTACACGGATCGAAAGACCAGGTCGATGAAACATTCAGCCATGGGGTTTTCACTTTCATGAGCGCAACTGTAAATACCTGTATTCCCTTGGGGATGGTACTCTGGCAACACCATTTGCCGAAGCAAGACCCAGTTACCACACTTCCCCTATCATCACAATCCGACGAGCTGGAATAATCTTTTAAGACAGTCCCACTCCCGTATATATATGCATATGTGTCGCACCCGATCCCAAAGAACATGTTTTTAGTATGCGATACTGTAAATGGTGTTCCACTTAGGTTCATCGATGACCACCTATTATCAAACGTGACGTTACCGGATTCACTGTAACATAAGGCAGCTGGGTAGTTTTTAGTGCGAATTTCGGTTTCTGATGTATCTATGATTTCTGCGTTACCTGTAACTAGGAAGGGCTTGCTTGGGAGGGTGGAAAGATGTATTGCAAGTAATTCTGTAATCAAACCCTGTTACCGCAAGTGAGCAATCAACACCTTTCGGATTGATTATTCCGAACGGATAGGGAATTGAGACATTACCACATTCGGCATCACACCCTGGTTTTGTCTTGAAGAATGGAGGAACAGATGATGACGTAGATACCAAAAACCATACTCGACATGTGGCGCCCAATGAAAGCCGGTGTAGTATAACATCCCTATGATAGTCTACATAGTATCTTACCTTAGTTAGCTTAATTAGTAAGCAAAGGATATACTTGTAAATTCACTTCTACTCTCTAGTACTTAAAGGAAAAAGCAAGAGAGAGAAAGAGATCAGATTTTATTTTCTCTAACTTCATCTTCTTCCCCAAAACTAGATCTAGAGCTCCAAAAAACTCATTAATGGAGTCCCATGTAAACAAAAAATATCATAGTGAAAATCATGGATGTAGATCCCTTTATGGATCGAACCATGTAAAGATTGTGTGTCTCTTTTATATTTCTAGTACTTCAAATTATCATTTTAGTGTTCAAAGAAGCTAGATCTAGAAATTGTTGTATGGGTATGAAGGTGAAGTAAGTCAAGAACAAGATAACACAAGTTTGGGTGTAGCTATGGATTTTTCGTGGAATCAAAGCTACTTTGTGGAATTAAAGCTACTTCGTGGAATTAAAGCTACCTCGTGGAATCAAAGTTACTTTGTGGGATCAAAGTTACTTCGTGGGATCAAAGCCACTTCGTGAAGATCAAGCAAAGGAATACTTCGTGAAAGGAGGAAGCCGAAAGCCAACGAAGAAGGAAGGTCAAAGGCAACGAAGTAAAGCCAAAGACAACGAAGAAGGAAGGTCAAAGGAAACGAAGTAAAGCCAAAGCCAACGAAGAAGGAAGGTCAAAGGCAACGAAGTAAAGACAAAGCCAACGAAGAAGGAAGGCCAAAGCCAACGAAGTAAGGCAACTAACGGTTCACTTCGTCAACCCCCAGTGCCCCAGCCATCTCGTGATTACTGCATATAACGAGTAAACAGGAAGTAAAGAGGATAAGTCTCCACCATCTTTAAATTTATACCTGCTTATACCTCCCATGAATGCAATGACTTCGTCCTATTTCTAGCAACTACTACATGCTACAGGTGCATGATATTGGGAATCAGTTAAGGTGCATGATGATATCAGTTTTGCTTCGTCAATTATACCAACATCTACGAAGACGAACGGAATAATTAAACCCAGCTTCAGCGAATCATCCCACACAAAGATATCGGAACACGGCTAAAAGTAAAGTAAAGCTCATACGAAGATGAACCAGAATGGCACAAAGCTCCGAGCAACACACCTAAAGTTTGAGAAAGTAAACCAACGAAGAAGCTCAACCAACAAAGTTAAACCGAACCAAGGGGAAACTTGCTCAGATCCGACAAGTCATTTGCGAGAACTACGAAGAAAACACATAACACTCAAATTTACTTAGTCACTTTCTCGACAAAGCTAAAACAACGCCGCAAGATCTCATGGGTTACGAGCAGCTTAAAAGAGAAGTTTTCTTACCCTCCTATCTCTTACTTTAATGAATCATGAAAAATGAGTCAGTATACAAAGAACGAATTCAAGCCCAAAAGAGGGAAGACGACGGAAAGGGGCGAAAGCAATCAATTCACAAAACAAAAAACCAGTTCAGTTCCAGAGAATGACGATAAGGACGACGGAATCAACCCATGGAAAAGATGGAAGAGAATGACGATAAGGACGACGGAATCAACCCACGGAAGAGATGGAAGAGAATGTCGATGAGGACGACGGAATCAATTCACGAAGAGATGGAAAAGAATGTCGATGAGGACGACAGAATCAACCCACGAGGAGATAGAAGATAATGACACCTTCGGCAGAAATTACTTCGTGAAAGAGGACGATACGAACAAACAAAGAAAGATGAGATAGTCATTACACTTCGTCGAATAACTCCATTATGACCCAAGGAGGAGGAAAGGATGATTGCAGTACCAAAGAGGAAAAGCGCAAAGCCTTCGATGTGATAAATCATTGACGAAGTGGAGGAAAGGATGATTGCAGTACCAAAGAGGAAACGTGCAAAGCCGTCGATGTGGTAAATCATTGACGAAGTGGAGGAAAGGATGATTGCAGTACCAAAGAGGAAACGCGCAAAGCCGTCGATGTGATAAATCATCTCCCAACCCAGCGAATGCACTAACTCCGACCCACTGGAGTGGCTCACTTAGATGTTACACGAAGTACAATACTACGATGACCCGATTCAAGTACAATACGACTTCAAGGTTCACGAATAAGGCCACAAAAGGAATGAAATCAAAGACAAAAAAGAAAAGAAGCAATTCAAGTCCAGCAAGGAAAAATGAGACCTCAAAACAAGCAAGTAAGACCTCGCATTAGGAGGAAAATAAGATCCACAAAACGGTTTCAGAGAAACCTTAAACCCTTCGCCTAGGAAGGCTGGGAATCCACGACGTGCACCCTAGTTCGCACGAAAGTGTAAGAGGAAAAGTCATAACGCACGTCGTGAACAACTCTCAGAAAGGAAGCTAGGGGCAATGATAATACCTATCCGCTGAGGGTCTATTTTATGATGGCCTTCAGTAAGGGGTGCAAAAATATGACCAGGGCGCCGACGTATTTGGTTGAGCTGCGGGTTCCTGGGACGCCTGGAGCGTTACCGTCCATGTCCGTATGGCAAGTCCTGGCTACGATGCACTCGGTCCCAAAGAAACCCCACCTAGGGTGTGACTTCGTAACCATGAGCCATATCGGCGAAAGTATAAGAAGTCACGAAAACAACTGACTGTCGTAATCACCAAAAACCATACTCGACATGTGGCGCCCAATGAAAGCCGGTGTAGTATAACATCCCTATGATAGTCTACATAGTATCTTACCTTTGTTAGCTTAATTAGTAAGCAAAGGATATACTTGTAAATTCACTTCTACTCTCTAGTACTTAAAGGAAAAAGCAAGAGAGAGAAAGGGATCAGATTTTATTTTCTCTAACTTCATCTTCTTCCCCAAAACTAGATCTAGAGCTCCAAAAAACTCGTTAATCGAGTCCCATGTAAACAAAAAATATCATAATGAAAATCATGGATGTAGATCCCTTTATGGATCGAACCATGTAAAGATTGTGTGTCTCTTTTATATTTCTAGTAGTTCAAATTATCATTTTAGTGTTCAAAGAAGCTAGATCTAGAAATTGTTGTATGGGTATGAAGGTGAAGTAAGTCAAGAACAAGATAACACAAGTTTGGGTGTAGCTACGGATTTTCCGTAGTTACATACGATGCTAGGGTTAAGAAACAGAGTTGCATGAGATATAAGAGCTGTAAAAGCATCATGCAACCTGTTTATGTTTCTTGCTTGTTGGGTTATCAATGGATAGCTGATAGGTTCGATCATTATGGTGAAGAAGCAAGGTTGCTAGAACGCTACATAATTATAGGGCAGCAGTTTGAATTAGTGGATGGACTAGATGTGATTTTATATCGGAAATGCTATTCCAAGCACTCTTCACCACACTAATCACCACTCAAATGCTAGGTGTTGCACAGGTAGTGGTCTAATTTATTCATCCATGACCCACCGTTAGAAAAAAGGTTATACCATTTGAGAAATGTATAGTTTAGATGTTGTGAGCCGTGAGTAGAGTGGTGTTTTGTGTTGTGAATAGCACCACCGATTTTATATGGGCAAGTAGCAAAAAAATTATTAGAGGATTGGACTTTGAATTATTCTTTTCTGCTCTTGCCAGTTTTCATCCTTGTCTTGAAAATGTCAGCTGATTAAACAAGTACACACAGCTATCTTGCCAGTTTTCATCCTTGTCTTGAAAATGTCAGCTGATTAAACAAGTACACACAGATATCATTGAATCATTCATACACCTTTTCTGGCCTACTCATGCATGTCACGATTTGCTTGTTTCGACCTTTGTGCTTTGCTTTGTAATTATTTTGGTGGATACAGTAATTAGTAATCAAAACAAAACAATGGTTAGCAGTTACTCATATAATCTTGTTTACAAAAATTGATTCTGAACCCTCTTCCTTTTTTAATCAGGGTATATATGCAATTAAAACCTACAACTACAAATATAGTCATTGACTGGTCATTTAGGCAGGGTTTAGGAGTAGGGGGGAAAATGAGAGAGTCCGACTTTGTGCACCCGCGGGTGCACATTTCTCCCCTCTTCATTCGCGGGATTTAACGAGGTTGTTCACCGTTAATTTTTTTTTTTCTTGGTAATTTCGTTTAACAGAGAAATTAAAATACAAGTTCCAAAGTTATTTTTTTTTCTCTTTCATCGTTTTTCTTCTTATATCTCCGACTCCTATACTTCTCTGTTCCTGTATATACAAGATTTCTTAAATCTTCTACCTGAAACTGAAACTCTTTGTGACCACAATCCAGACCTTTTAAGCTGAAACAAAATTATGGAGAAGCTTAACTTTAAACTCCCACCCAACTGTACATATTATTCTTTTCTTATCCATTAATTATTTTATGGTTTATCCAAGATCTGCTGAATTATCAGATTGGTGTATTGCACCTAACTGTTTGATGAAATTCCGATAAGAAATTTGAAAGCTTGGGACACTATGATCCTTGGTTAATCAAAGATTGAGGATTATATTAAACCACTCTTTTATGCCCGGGCTATTCGCTTTCATCAATCGAAACAAAATCAGATCTATTAGCAACTTGATTCAATATTTAATTAAACATCAAACAATCAACCAATATTACACTAAGTTGGGCAAAGTAATCCTAACTTCTTTGGATGGATATGGACTCTTTGGGTTATTTTCATCGAGGGAATCATGATGTGGCAAGTTGCTCCGTTTTGGTAGTCTTTTAGCGATTTCATGCGGGAATTGAGGGAAATGGAGAAAGAAGATTAGCCATGAATTACACTTACTATTAGCCATGCAGATCATACAACTGCATCCTGCAAGAACTGTACTGCAATGGTTCATTTTAATATATCAGTTGTCTTTGCAGATGACTCAATGAACTGTATCTAAGATACGGGAAGAAGGAACCGTGCGGGATAAAGTGAAAATTTTCAATCATGTAAATCAGATCATATTTATGATATTGCATACGTTTGAAGGATGAAGAAATTGAAAACAGACACAGAGAGAAGATAAGTCATTAGAGAATTTCGATAAAATCGATAGCATTTTTTTTGATCAAATAAAAAAAAAAATTAAAAGAAGGAAATATGTTCCGTCAAATAATAAACCCAATAAACAAGGGAGGAATGTGCACCCCGGTTAACCCGGAGTGCACAAAGTCGGACTCAGATGAACATTAATAAACTCAAGGGGCATGATTGGGGATGGATGGATATATAGCCGACCAGCATCGTCAGGTTATTTTTGTGCTTTATTGATGCATGAATTAATTTTCTGCATCAAGGTTCGATTCAAATTTAGTCAGTGATTAATGGCTGGCTTTGGGTTAAGGACGCCACGCCCATGCAGTGCATGCACTTACATTATTTGATTTTTCGCTCTATTATACTAACCTGTTCTGCTGAATATTTCTTGATTAATTTAGATTTTGCTAGCTGTTTATCTTGGAATTTAGTTCTTGATTTGTTCCAGGTTTCTAAAGCATAACCAGTTTTAATTTCTCTTCCCGGCGAATCCGAAGTCGGGCACAGACAGTAAATCCCAACTGCCCAAGATACAAACTATTGACCAATGTACGTGCACACATCTGCGTTGATTGTTTCTACTGTATATCATGTCAAATCTCTGTCATTTAAATTTTGAAAAAATTCCAAGTAACTACAAGTTGATCGAAAAGGAAAGCAGTGTAACACAGTGATGAAACAGAACTTCTTTTTTCTTTTTGGTCGGGAACATCTTATCCGCGATGAATTTATTATACTAGCTAAGTGGAAATAAAATATAAAGATAAACTCTCAATTCTACGCTCAAAAACTCGAGGAAGCAGTCTGCAGACTCAGTACTGAGTCATGGGATGAAGGAGATCGTTGAAATTTATTTGTATTGCATGGATAAGTGCAAATGCTATGATGATGCAAACTGCAAAACAAGACATTTCCTTTCTGTTGCTATGATTAATAAAATGGTCTCATTACCGTTTCAACGCGCTAACTTAAAGTCAGATACCTTATATCGTCCCCCATTTAAAGCAACTTGGTTGTTACCTGATTAATACATTCATTTTGCAACATTTTTTATTACCAGAATCCATATATATAGGGTGTTCCTTTATATACCCCTAAAAACACTAATGATACCCGTTTATCTTTCTACCCTCTGAGCTAATCTTCCTACCCCATCAAAAACTTGCATACCCCCGTTAATGATATCTATTAATTCAGAAACTTCTATACGGTATCTTCTAAACTGCGTTGCTAGGGTTTTCAGGATCAGACGTAAGAGATTCATCTCATCACCACACAAAATCTAGCTTCACTAAAACCCCATCAAAATCTGAATCTATGATTTTAGAACCCTCTTTAATTTCCTTCAACGAAAACCCCTTTTAGTTTTTTTCTTTCTTTTTTTTGATCGATTAAAACCCCCTGTAAATTTAAACCTAAGTGACCAAGTCTGATATTATTTTTTGATCAAAAGATAAAACTTGTCAATCTTGTTGTTAGATTTCGTTGGTGGTTAGGGACTGTTGAAGACCGAGCAGTATCTGCAGCAGCATTTCACACCATAGAGGAGACATGTTGTAGGTTTGGTAGGTATTTTACTAGAATTGCAGGACCTGTAAATAGTGCGATCGGGTTTTTTCAGGGTTACAGTGGCTTGGATGCACCTAATCGTATATGGAATATCAGTTCCCAAGAAGAAACTTAAACACAAAATGGAATCAAAATTAATTAGTAAATCAAAGGATGAAGATTCTGGCATACGCTGGACTGAAAGACTTATGAACTGTGAACTGGGAATCAGTCCTGCCACCAAGGAGCACAAAGTTATTTTATATTATGCGCAATATTTCTGTTGGATACAACAAGTGGAGACGGATTGATGAAGTCCCTCAATACAAAATGATTGAGAATAACGGAGCTACTGTTTATGTGAATGTTATTATATACTACTTCATCGCTAAGAATGATAGTAACCAAGCTAGATTCATTGTAACATTTAATGTCGATACCATCAATCATAATCTCTCAGAATTTGGATCCTGTTATATCCTTCAGTACTAATTTTTCCAATTTTTTGAAGTGGATGGACGCTTAGCTCTATTATTCCATGTGATTTATGGCATTGACAAGTATATGATGACGATTACTAGCAGCCAGAAACGGACTAAAGTTACTATCAAATTACCTCGTTATATAGAGTGGCGTTTTTAGTCTTGATTATTATTCAATTGTAGGCACAACCATATAATGATTTCATGTTTAACCAAGCATAAGAGAGAGGGGGTATGGATATAAAAAAAGTTCAAACAATTGAAGGATTTTACGTTAACTATATTTTAACTAACATAACTAACTGGTGGGGGTAGCGTTAGCATTTTTAGGGGGTATATAAAGGAACACCCTATATATATACCTGTATCCTCTATCCAGAATTCATCTTCATCCATTATGTTTCTGCACATCTTATTACTGTTGCAGCTCTCAGGTCTAACCTTTACATCATCAACAACTCCATTAACGCAGGCTAAACCTGGATGCGAAGCCAAATGTGGCAATTTCACAATTCCGTACCCATTTGGTATAGGTCCCAGCGAGAATGGTTGTTCCCTTACTGGAGACGGAGTACGGCTCTACAATGTTACATGTAGCACATCTTTTAACCCTCCAAAACCATTCTTATCGCTTGGTCTAAACAAAACTTCAGGTAAATATAATATGATTGAACTCATAAGTATATCAGATAGCGAAGCACGAGTAAAAAACGTACTAGCTACAATGTGTTACGAATATAAAACTGGTAATGAAACCTTAAATGAACCACTAAATTTTATGAGTACTAGATATACCCCATTTACCATTTCATCTACCAAGAACAAATTATTTGGGATCGGTTGTGAGTCTATGGCGTATGTTCTAGAGCCAGATTTAAACATCAGTACACGGTGCACAACTATATGTAAGAATAGGGAAAATATTATAGAAGGGTCTTGTTCTGGAAACGGGTGTTGTGAGGTATCATTATTTAAAGGTATAAAGAGGTTTCTGAACATAGTTGATTCTTTAAACTCAACATCGGAGTCTATATCCTTTAGTCCTTGTAGTTATGCATTCATAGGTGAGTCTGATGAGTATAAATTCAGTGCTTCGGATTTAAATGGTACAAGCTTTTATACTAAAGGAAGAGATGTACCTGTTGTGCTTGATTGGGCGGTTAGTAATAAGACATGCGAAGAAGCTCAAAAAGACTTGTCTACGTTTGGATGCCAAAAGAATAGCAAATGTATCAATTCAGACAACGTCCCTGGATATCTTTGCACTTGCTATCCAGGTTTTGTGGGGAATCCATATCTTAGCACCGGATGCCAAGGTATGAATTGGCCGACTAAAATTCTATGATTTTTCAGTTTTTCTTATAGCTGGTGTTCTTGTGATTATGAAGTTTATTAATTGACTATCATAAATTCTTGAGCGTTTATTGCTCTGTTTTTCGTGTTTTTGTTCCTCTTCTTGTTTCTCTGCCTAGGCAGACGTCCAAAACAAAAAAAAAAAAAAAAAAAAAAAACACTTTTGCTTCATCAATAGATATAAGGTAATGGAAATTGATAATTGATTGTCATGTGAAATAAGGATTTTCTTAATTTGTGCACTCACGCAAACGACAAGAAACAATTGCATTGGATAATAGAAAAAACAACAAGATATAAGAGAGACCATAAATAAAGACATAAAAAATAAAAATTCTTTATGGACAAAAAAAAAAAAACAATTCTAAAATAACTACTCACATTCTATTTGGTTTGTTGGGTCCCATGATATTGATTAAGTGACCCACTGCTTCCATCAGGCTCATCATCATCCTCCATTGGGGTATATTATTTTAGAGTTGTTTTTGGTGTTGTATATGTTGAACTACTCTATAAAAAAACGGGTTTTGTTAACTTATATACCCGTATATAAGTTAACAGGGGTATATTCGACTTTTAAGTTACATGGGAAGTATAAATCGATTAACACTACTTACGATTTTTGAGATTATGTTCCGAATATACCCTTTAAATTGTATTAATTAATAAAGAATTAAGGTGGTCAAACAGATGCCGAAATTCTCTCCACATTCATTTCTCTTCTTTCCTTTTTCATCTTCTTTTTTTCTATTTCGTTTTTATCTTCTGCTCCTCCATTTTTATTCTTATGTTAAATTGTGTAAAACCAAAAGCTAAATATTTAACTACCTATTTATGATGTTCAATATCATCTTCTCTTATTAAAATCCATTCTGATTTTCGTTCATCCAATAGAGATTCACTTCTGCCCTATCTTTTTTCTAAAGCAAAAATTTGTTTCCACTCAAACAAAAATATCATCAGTATTAGATGTTTTATATTTATCATATCATCAGGTGGGGAGATGATGTTTTTGATGGTGAGATTTGAAACAATAAATAAGCATGGATTGGATTGGTTAAATTTCTTTTTTCAATTACGGGCTGAGATTTCATCTGATGATGTTTTTGATGGTTAAAACTTTGTTTCTAACGAATAACCTAACCATAGTCACCCGTATAGGAAACTATTATAAGGGTAATAGAGGAATGAATATTTACTGACATTCATATGGATTCGTGACCCAATAAAAACCACAACTCCGATAAAAATTATGATTCCCAGAAGAAAAAGTATCTCTTTAATTACTCCTTAATATCTATCCGGGTATACAAGATAATTGCCATAAAGAACTTCCGATCAAGATAGTTATTTGGTTATGCCACAAGTTTTGAGATATTTTATGCTAACGACATGATTAGCAGATATTTATTATTATGGTTAATTAGATATGAATTTTCTGGTTGACGTGTTATACTTGATGTTTGATGGACAATAACCAGATGTGAATGAGTGCGAGGATAAAGACAATAATCCTTGTGTAGGAATCTGCACAAATGTAATAGGAAGTTACCATTGTACTTGTCCAGAAGGACAAGACGGAGATGGAAAGAAAGGTGGAATCGGTTGCATTCACAAAAACAAGGAATTTCCTATATTAAAAGTCACTCTTGGTATACACTACTTCTATTGATCCTTTGATTGTTTAATGTTTAATTTATAATCATTGTTGTCTTGAATTAAGTTAATGCCATTGCAGGTATTGGCTTGGGGTTCTTATTTTTTATTGTCGGTAGCTCTTTGTTATACTTGAACATCAAAAGAAGAAAACTAAAGGAACTTAAAGAGAAGTTCTTTCAACAAAATGGTGGTTTGCTTTTAAAACAACAATTATCATCTTATGAAGGAGGTGTAGAGGCTACAAGAATCTTTACGGCAGAAGAATTAAAAGTGGCTACCAATAATTACAGTGATAAACGAATCCTTGGTAAAGGAGGATTTGGAACAGTTTATTTAGGAAATTTACCTGATAGAAGTGTAGTAGCCATTAAGAAATCCAAGGTAATTGATGAGACCCAAATTGAACAGTTCGTCAATGAGCTTGTTATTTTGGCTCAGGTTAACCATCGAAATGTGGTGAAGGTTTTGGGATGTTGTTTAGAAACTGAAGTGCCCTTGCTTGTGTACGAGTACATTTCGAATGGAACCACTGTTCGAACACATCCACAAGAAGGCGGATGGAAAGTCGTCCTCAACTTCCCTTTCTTGGAAAATTCGTTTGAGAATTGCGACCGAAAGTGCAGGGGCACTTGCATATCTTCACTCGGCCGCTTCTATACCCATCATTCATAGGGATATTAAGTCCGCCAATATACTATTAGATGAATACTACACTGCAAAAGTATCAGATTTTGGAGCGTCAAGATTGAATACACTAGGCCAGACCCAAATAGATACACTAGTCTAGGGGACATTAGGGTATTTAGATCCAGAATACTTTGAAACTAGCCAATTAACAGATAAAAGTGATGTTTATAGTTTTGGTGTAGTTCTTGTAGAACTCTTAACAGGAGAAATGCCCATTTCTCCTCATCGACCACTAGAACAAAGAAGTCTAGCTTCATTTTTCCTTTATTCTATAGAACACAATGAAGTCTTTAAGCTTATTGAACCTCAAGTAGCAAACGAAGGGAGTCGTAAGCATGTCATGGAAGTTGCTGAACTTGCAAGGAGATGCCTCAACATGGAAGGTGGAGGAAGGCCTACAATGAAACAAGTTGCTGCAGAGCTGGAAAGTTTGAATAAAGTAGAAGGACATTCATCTGGTGTTCATAATCAACAAAGCCATGAACAGAAGTCCAAATTATTTAATGAAGAGTCAACGGATCTTTATTCAGTACCGATAAGTTATTACACTTCCGGTGAATCTGGTCAATACAGTAGTATGGACAAAGATATGTTCAAGCCAATGAACATGCCCCGGTAATACTGTCTATTCTTTTTTTAATTTATTGTTTGGAATAAATAGGTAAGTTACATTATGTGGCTTATCTACTTTGGTTGGGTGTATGTATTTGTACTTTTTCTTTGTGCATGTGGGATCATGAGTTTTTACATAATAGTAATTTGATTGTACTTTGAGTTCAATAATTTTATTTTAATTGTAATTACAGTGTAGCATAGCATGATCTGATTTCTCAAACATCCATAAAACGAATTATAAGGGAATAGATTTGCACTATCTAAGGATTCAAAACTTTAATCCATCATCGTCTAAAGTAGTAAATTCTGTGATATTCAAAACTTTAATTATTTTTCTGTTTTGTGTAACAATGTAAAATTATGGTCACACAACATATTTTAGTCAACTATAAAAAAAATTGATTGATAAACAAATTATGAGTGACAAATTATATTTCGATTCATGAGACAGATTTTGAATTGGGAGCTAGTTCTTGTGCTATAATTGTTTTGGGTCATTGAACATATTATGTTTTACGATAATTTATTTTGAGTCATGAAGCAAATTAGGATCCAAAAGCGATTTATAGGGGATGTGCGTGTAGAATTTTGATCTTCATTTGTGAAGGGGTGGCGAATATAAGTCTTTTTTGACTTAAGGTCATCTCAGTTATGGTTACAATTTTCACATCCGGGTTACTTTAAAAATATATTGTTCTATTTTTTTAATGGAAATCACATCTGAATTAATTCAAATCCAAACACTGATTATATGATTGCTAAGATAATCTAAAATACCAAAATACAAAATAATTAAAGTCCAAATACAACAATAACACCTATTGCAAGTAAACGAAAAAGGAAGATCCATGAAATGCAAAGATATGCATTTACCGTATATGTAGTAGTGATGGATCATATTGTGAACCGGAGTCAACTCCAGCAATTTAAAATTGTTAGAGTACTGCTCGATCGAACTCATTTGTAAGAATTTCATCAAAAAAGAGGTATGTAAAGATTGAACCATCCAATTTGCTCACGGAACTTACCATTTTATCTTATGAGACTATAAGTCGTATGAGGTATACAACCTTGTTTCTTATTATTTGTCCGTACATCTAAAGAAAAGAACCTAGCTTAATTTCATTCATTTTTATAGCTCAATGGTGAATATAGTGACTGCTGAGAGTCGGTGAAAGATTGTGAAATGTGGGTTAGTGAATTATAAATCTCAACAAAAATCAATACTAAATGAGGTGGTTACAGATGATTTTTATGTTCATTGAAGAATAGTTCTCGTGGATAGAAGTTGAGAATGGGGAAACAAAAGTGGGTTGCATATTAATTAGGATCGTACGCTACTGTAGATGGTGAAACTTGTATAAGGGGGGAAAAGTGTCATTTCAAGACCATAGGACAAAACTCACGAAAGAGATTAAGCCCTTGGCCCTCAAGGCATCCATAGAAAAGATTGATAGTATACGTACCCGCGAGACGCTGCTAGTCGTGATGCCGTGATTCCTAGCACACATCCTCGACGAGATACTGCTGGTCACGTAGGTTATGTAGAGAGTAATACGTCCCCGAAAGACTTATGAACCAGAACAATCACAATTCTAGCATGTCTTCGCGATATGCAGCTGGTTCTGATGTCTTGATTCCCAGTATACATCCTTGACGAGATACTGCTGGTCATGTAGGATTTATAGATGCGTAAAAACATCCTTTACGGACTTATGACCCAGAATGGAGACATAAATGTATCTTGTAAGCACGACTCATCGTATTTGATATCAAGGATTGATTCCTAGTACATCATCGCGCGATACACTGGTCATGTCTACTCTGGGATCCGAATCGACTTAGCTGAAGCTTCCGAATAATTCCTTGGACATCCCCACGAGATAAGCTGGTTATTCAACATTTGGTCCCTTTCAACAAACTCCTAGAACATCCTTTCGAGATATACCGGTCATATATAATACAGACACATTTGAATCCTAACACATATCTGTAAGGTACGATGTTCAAAGATAAGTGAGTTGAAGTCTCAAACATTATTAGGCGTGCAAGCCTTCCTTTATCTTTCAAACATGTCTCAACTGACTACCGGAGAGACTCAGTTGCGTCATCCAAGTCTCAAATGGCCTCAGTCGCATCATCCAACTCTCAGACGACCTCAGTCTCGTCATCCAAGTCTCATACAACCTCGGTTGCGTCGGCTAAATCTCGAACACCTCGGTTAAGTCGGCTAAATCTCGAACCCTCGGTCGCATCAGCCAAGCCTCAGATGGCCTTACCTGAGCTGAGCCATCTCGTCTGAAGAGTATTATGCAGGCGTAAGACTCTGGCACAAGCCTCACCTAGGACTCAAGCCTATTTTTCAGTGTCACAAATACACTCACGTCTAGTAAATTTGGCCTGAACTGTACATGTCTATCCAAAAACGTGGATACGCTCCCTTGAGCTTCGTATACTCAACAAAGGGACCCACAAGTAATAATACGGTGTCCACGTGACATATGTGACCGGCATGGAATGAGGGATCTCAACCTCAGTTTCTCTCACACTCTACACACGATTTCTGATGCATTCCATGTCTTTTCACGTGACTCATCCTAGTTATTCTCACAAATCAGAGAATATCTCTCTATCTTGGTCAACTCGGATAAAGAGAATATTTCTCTCTCTCAACACATCATCACAAAGGTTGACTCAGTTTCACACAAATGAGGGGATATCAATTAGGGCTTTGGTTTGGTGGTCTACGACACCTGTAAGAAATACCCGCCATATTTCTCAACGCATAAGAGAGTAAAGGCGGTGGAATAATGAGATAAAATTAGCGTTGTTTATCTCTATCTATTCCTGAAGAGAGGGAAAAATGGCCCGCACAGAAAGCAATTCCTATCTTCACCGGCGTGAGATTAGAGAATTCAGCTATAAATAAGTCATCTATTTCTCCAAGCTAACACACAACTTCTCATAACCTCTCAGAGCAATAACATATTCTATGATCTCTCTCTTCATATGTTTCCCTTCCTAAGACTTGCCCTAAGCCTCCTTCCTTGTGACTGAAACATCTTTTGAACGGCCACTGTGCGTGACTTAGAGAAGACCGCTTGTGCTCTACCTACCGTAAATCACTTTCGAAACTCTAGAATCCCGCTTTTAACCTCTCACCGAGTTTTGGTAACTATATTTTGGAGACCACAGTGGGCGGTTGTCCACTCAGTTACAGATATCAATCATAGTCGTTGTTAGGAAGCAATATGATTCCACCAATCCACAAACAAAAACATGTCCTTGATTTAGTCTATGTAAATCATTCTCTGACACGCTCGAGTGGTTTATCTTTACCAACGCCCCAGTAACTTATCTGAAAACACCTTTAGAGTTACCACTCAAAAAATCTAGATCGAGTTCACGTTTTCTAAAGAAGGAGTATTAAAGCTGCTGAGAATAGCACGGACGAGATCCAATCTGTTTGCTATCGGCCTCACCGAAGAAAATGAAGCTCATTACAAACACGACAGAACAAAGGAGTCACCACACAGCCGACCTCATCGCTCTCAAGGACCATATGACGCTCTAAACTTGGAGAGATTCTGATGAATATTTGCTCCAAAATTCGTTTAGGACAAGGGCCCTCTACCTGATCATAGGGGACTCGAGAAGTTTACTTCACTTAACTATTGAGTTAATTAGGGATTTGAAGTTTTATTAAAAATTGATTACTAGTGATCTAAATCAAATACAAGATATTTGAGTTGGGGCAATTTTCGTTTGATCAAATATTTCTTGTTGGTTTGTTTTATGAGTTTATTTTGCTAGTCTGTTAACCTACATCTCTTTTCCTAAACGTCATATCTAACGATGGGTTGGTGAATTTAGGCATAATTTTGGCATAATGTTGGCATAACGATGGGTCGGTTATCTAACGCTGGGTTTCTCAAATTTTGGCATAATTTAGGAAAAAAATATTCAATTTTGCTTTGAGGAGGGTAAAGTTCACTATTTTCCATCTTATTTAAGTTGTTTATCTATGTAATATTCTTCTGCTCTGCTCTGCTCTTTCGAGTTGAGCATTTATCAGGTGTGCTAGTGGTGATGGTATAAAATTTTATGCCGGACCCGAAGACACCCACTGGTAGGGATATAGCACCAGTTTGATTTCTAGTTTGACTTCATACAATTCAGATAAATTTTAATCATTTCATTACTGATTGGGTGACCGTTAGTTCTTACCGTAACTTTTTTTTTTTAGCTTTGACAAAATGACCCACCTGCTAAAAGTCATGAGTCAACGGCTATATACACAACACTTCCTTTCTTTTTCTTTTCTCTTTTGATCCACTATTGGAGTGCAAAGTAATGCTACGTACTATAATATATTACTACTTCTGGTTAAGTTCTTGTCTGGAAGACTAATTATAGAATCTTGACTACGGAGCTTCGGTGAGATGTTTATTCTTATAAACTTGCATACGAGAATTAGTCTCATTCTCATCCCCTGTATGATTCTAAAATAATTCACTGGGAATTCTAGCTACGTCCAGACACAGTATATAGTATATACATTTATGGGCACGACGCAATCCATTCCATCCCTGTCAATTTTGAACTAGCAAGTGGATAACTTCATTGCTATTTCTATATTTGGAAGAGTATTAGATTACCAATTTTGAACTAGCAATCGGATGAGTATTGAGGCCCATGTCTCTCATTAAAGCATGAAAGTTCATGCCATAAATTTCTGACTGAGAAGGCTGTCTCTCAGAGTATATGTAGATGTGTAGTTTCCCAGCTGAGGCCACGGCACATCTCATGAATACTGAGCAATTTCAGTAATTACTCTGGATCCGGCAATCGGATGAGTATTGAGACTCATGTCTCTAAGCGTGAAAGCTCATGCCATAAAACCTCTGATCGAGAAAGTCTCTCAGAGAAGATGTAGATGTGTAGTATCCAAGCTGAGACCACGGCACATCTCATACTTATAGAATCGCAAGTTTGGACGGCTCCTAGACAGCGTGTCTGCTAGTATAGAGCAATAACATTTTCAGGATGCAACCATGTTTTCCCTGACTATACAAGAGGAATATGACACTCCGACAAGTCCATATTGCTCAACCCTCAGATAATTAATGCTCCTAGATATGAAGCCCTGCTAGTATAAAGCCATCAGTTAATTATCTCTAATCGCCTGAATATCCAACAATATTCTACGATTCTTATATTTCGTCACTTCAATTCGTGGTTCTTCCCAGCAGAATTCCATGGTTTAGTGATAAATATTCAACGAAACAGGCATCTGAGCATCGAATAAGCCTAACTAAAATGGTGCAAGTGTACTTAACAATAGTGTACAGACCAGCATTTGAATGCGTAAACGAGCATTTCAAAAATATGAATGAACGATGAACCTATGCAAAATAGGAAGGAAAAATAATAATAATAAAATATCAGAGAAATGCGCTGTGGACTGGGATCATCGGTTGGTTTGGCCATGCCGTGACTATCCCTGCGCCCAATTTTATATATTGTTATATTTTATTATTTTTCCCTGATCTTGTGAAAATTCTCTCGTTCGAGCTAATCTCCTTCGTTTCAAGGAAATTCTCTAATCTCATGATTTTATCACAGAAATAATAAAATTACGGAAAGATGTCGCGGGACCGAGCACCAGCCGGCCGGCCATGCCCTAGCCGTGGCCGGTCCCACACCTCACGTCCCATGGTTTTATTATTTCTCTCAAATTATGAAAATTCCCTGATTTCATGAATTTTCCCTAAAACCATGAAAATTCCCTAATTTTATGAATTTTCTCTAAAATCATGAAAAATATTATAAAATTAGGAAAACTCGTGGGACCGAGCACCAGCCGGCCGGCCAAGCCCTTGCCGTGGCCGGTCCCGCACCTCACGTCCCATGGTTTTATTATTTCTCTCAAATTATGAAAATTCCCTGATTTCATGAATTTTCCCTAAAACCATGAAAATTCCCTAATTTTATGAATTTTCTCTAAAATCATGAAAAATATTATAAAATTAGGAAAATTTGTGGGACCGGGCTCTAGCCGGTCGGCCATGCCCAAGCGGTCCCACACGCCTATTATTTTATTATTATTTATTGTTTTAGTTTCCTGATTCCATGAAAACTCCCTGATTTCAACAAAACACCGTGGTTTTAACAAAGCTCTCTGATTTTATGAAAAATTCCTAAAATCATGAAAATTACATAAAATTGGGAAGAGTGCTCTAGGACCGTGCCCATTGGCCGGCCGGCCATGCCTTGGCCATTGCCGGTCCCACACTCCATCATTTTTTATTATTATTTTATCTCTCTCATCTCATGGAAATTCCCTAATTTCATAAAACTCTCCAGTTTCATGGAATTTCCCTCAAATCAGAGAAAGTACATAAAATTACATAAAACTAGGAAAGTGTGGGACCGTGCTTGTCAACCGGCCAGCCATGCCCTAGCCGTGGTCGGTCCCACACCTTGCAATTCCCTGTTTTATTTATCATTTTTCATCATCTCATGTATTTTCCTAGTTTCAGCAAAACCCTGGATTCTGCATATTTTCTCAGATTGTTGCTCAAATGCGCATCGGAAAATACTGAAACTCTCAGGACTGAAACACGGACACTATGGTGACACGAGCACATCCCCTTGACCGACCAAGGGTGGATCTAAGGCTTGCAAATAGCCGGTCCCACATGTTTTAACGATTTTAACCTAATTTGCTCAATTGCTCATATTAGGTTCAAACTTCTTCCAAACAATTAAGAGTTTTGCTTGAACGACCATCTATTGGTCCCAAAGCCACCAAGAGCCGGTCTCATGACCTCCTGGTCGGTTCCTCATCTCTTCATGGATAGGTTTTGTTATTTGTCGCTCACACGAGCATTATTTCAATAAATGATTAAACCAACATTTAATCATTATTTCACCAACTGGTCCTCAAGAGACTTTGGTACTTTGCTCATTCGAGCATCTTGGCGTACATGGTGGACTCGTCATCCCATGTAGTCGGTCCTTGCTTCATTCTGCAGATTGATTTGCAATAAATCATCATTTCAGTAAAATTAGGGTTTTGAATCCAGAGCTCTGCAGAAACATGATTCTGAGCAGATTCAAATACTCTGATAATTTTATGTTGATTCCATGATCAACATTTTTATTTATTTTACTCGACCCAGCAGTCAGTATCTTAAATTAATATTTTATTTTGGTCCTGCTACCAACAATTCATCAAACGAGCAATATTTGCTCAAACTGGTAATATTTGCTCAAACTGGCAATATTCCTCAAACTGGCAATATTTGTTCGAACCAGCAATATTTGCTCAAATTCAAGAATATTGGTTCAACTATCAATATTATTCGACAATTTAGCAACACAGTTTGCTCATCTTAAGTAATCAACATAATAATACCTCGTCTCAGCAGACATCTTTGATTCATGAATTTCAGAACATTTGCAAAACATGTTCAATTCAACAATACATGGACTCATCGTCCCACAAAGTCGAAGAATCGACTCACAATCACGAGATATCAATCGTGTCACATGGGGATATTAACTAGGGTTTTGGTCTGGCGGTCTACGGCACGTGTGTTCACCCACGATGAGAATGTGGGCAAGTCGTGCAATCAGTTGGAAGAGTCAGCAAAGTAGTGGGTGGAAAATTAACCAAGTCTCCGCACGATGAGCAAATGGTTTTAACACGATTTCCCACTTCCCCACTCTCTGATTCCAGCAAACTGTCACACTTCATGGGATCATGGTGTTTTCAACTCCGGCATTATAAAATGTCTCTGAATCCTGATTGAAATGACAAGAATCGAACACTCGAACATTCGTCTAAAAAGGAATTCTCGGCAAGTTCATACAGACAATCTTTCGTCTACACGAACTCATCGTCTGAGCATTCACTCTCAATTGAGCGAAATTCAATCATTCAGAGCATTCTTACGCCGAATTCTGACAGACCTACAATCTCGGATCACCATTGATCTCACGCATTTCTCGACTTCCTCCTGCATCAACCCATCCTCTCTTATGACAGAATTGACTCGGAACGGCCATTGTTCTTGGTTTAGGCCGGAGTCCTCTGATTGATCTCTCGAACTTAAAGCACTCCCTTCTTGCGGTGCATCACGTGTGAGGTTCAACATTTCGCTCGGTTGGGAGTCTCCACACAATCGACTCTTCAATTCCGTAAAACCAAGACAAATCGTTTTGCCCCATCTACACTGATTATTATAATTATGGTTTATTTTTAATTATTTATTTTATTAGTTAAATAATCTGTGGGACCAAACTCTTATTAGTTTATATAAATAAAATCATTAGTGGGACCCAACTCTTATTAGTTTATGTTAATAAAATTAATAGTGGGATCCTAAAATATCAGATTTGTTCATTTTGCCTTGTTTCCCATAGTGGAGAATGCAGTTTGTTCATCCACGTGGCTCAACAAATTTTTATTTTTGATCATTGCCATAGGAACTGCTCTTACCCCTTTCTTGTAAATAAAACCGAAATTCTTGACTGATGTGAAGGCACAATTTCATAAAAAAAATTCCCTCTATAAGGCCAAGCACTATGGTGCAGGGCATCCCTTCCCTATCCCTCAATAAAGAGAATAGAAATCACACGGAAGACAACCTCACTATGTTGCCCTTTTATCCCTTCCCTATATGACACGGAAACTCAGCTTCCGTATGAATAGTAATATATGGATACTGAGTTTCCGTTTTTTTTTCCAATTTTTTTTTCCGTTAGAATATATTTGCTTTGATAAATAAAGGTAATTTAGAGCAAAAAAAAGAGATATAATAGGTAAAAAAAAGATATAATGGGTAAAAAAAAGTTTTAGTAAAAAAAAAAGAGTGAAAAAGAAAAGCTTTAACGGAAAACGGATACTCAACTTCCGTGTAAAAGGTCACGGATACTAAGTATCCGTAAAGTAAGATTTTATACGGAAACTGAGTTTCCGTGTGATTTCCCTTCCCTACAAGCAGGATCAGATCTGATCCACTTTTCTAAGTAGGGAAGGGATATCCCTACACAAAAGGATTACTTCGTTCCTGATAATTATTTATTTCACCTGTGGATAGGAAAAGAAAAGGGATTACTTGTTCACGATAATTATTTATTTCACAAAAAAAAAAAGGATTACTTCGTTCCTGATAATTATTTATTTCACCTGTGGATAGGGTAGGGATATGGGAGACTATAGTGGTTGGCAATTTGGTTTTTTCCATATGAGGGATAGGGTAGAGAATTAGGGCACCATAATGCTTGGTCTAAGGGATATACTGTTGGAGAACTAAAATAGTCTCACATGGCTTAAGTTCATAGTTTAGATTATAAATATATGGTGTGCTGCTCATTGTTAATTGGTTTTGAGTTGGAAGCCCACACAATTAGGGTTGAACATGGTTTCGGTTTTCCACCGGAACCGGACCGAATCAGACCAATTATGAAGAAACCGAACCGAACCATTTACTAATGGATTGGTTATGGTAAAAATTTTTGAAAACCGACATTACTGGTTCGGTTTTGGTTTGACCCAAAACCGAACCAAAAACCAATGGGAAACCGGTTATGTTCAACCGTTAGATTAAAACCTAAGATTAAATCTACACCCTTCATTTTTCTTAACCATAGTACTAGATATCATCGACCAATTTCTTAACCTCACTTCGTTTTGAACTATGCTTCTAAACTTGAAATATGAACTATGCTTGTGTTAATTACATTCTGCAGGTAGGTTAAAATTCTATTGTGATTATTTTATTTTTAAGATTTGAATTGTTAGTTTCAGAAAACTGACATACAGTCGGTTTTCCATTAACCCAATGGAACAAACCGAAACCGGCTAAAACCATTAAGAAACCGAACCAATGATTAATGGTTCGGTGATGGTTATATTTTTAGAAACCGATAATATTGGTATTGGTTTGGTTTGGCTGGAAACCGGGCCGAAACCGACCCTGAACGGCCCTACACACGATTCTATCATGGTATGAGTGTTAGGCCATGTATGAGACGTAAGACCCAAGATGAAACCATGCGGAACCTTGACTATGGAAGGACAATGCTACTAAGACAGTTTACACAACATCCGACGTGCATCCATTTTGGGTCATATTCATCTATTACTAACTTTGAACTAGCAAGTGAATAAATCAACTTTCCAGGACATTTTCTATTTCTGTATTTAGAGATAAAATAGAAAAACAATAATACCAGTAGTGGCTATTGTTAATTCAAATGAAAAAGGTCGACTTCTGTGTTGACAAGATAAGTAGTACCTGAAGAGGAATCATTGAATGAGCTTATATGTTTGATCTTATTGACCTTTCCAAGTATGCAACAGGCAAGAGCAGCGAAGAACAAATCAAAGTTCAATCTTATTCTCTCCCACTAGTTCAACCTGCACAAATGATATGAACGTTGACCGTTTCAAATAAAAAAAACACAATATTAACCTGCTTCTTCTCCGAACAAAAATATAAATCAAACCTAACAACAATTATACCAATATCAGGTTTGGTGATTGCGGTTTGCAATATGCTTCCAAAACTCTTATACCTGGTGGAACTCTCTTTCTTCACCCTAGCATTCTCATCATCAGTTCCTCAATTCTTCAAAGCTAAGCCTGGTTGTGAATCTAAATGTGGAAATATTTCGATTCCTTACCCGTTTGGGATAGTCAGTTCGAACGACAATGATTGCTCCCTTGGTGGAACAGGGTTTCAATACGGAATTTCTTGCAATAACTCATTTAATCCTCCTAAGGCTTTCCATGGTGTAGGAGGCAATGTTGAGATTATTGATATATCAGAGAATGAAATCCGGGTGAAAGGTGAGCCAGTTCCCTTGTGTTACGATGAATCTTCTGTCGATCTAAAACTTGGGAAGACAAGGTTATATACATCAATGAACTTTAGACAGACACCATTCACATTATCGACCAAAAACATGTTCTTCGGACTCGGGTGTTCCACGTACGCATCAATATATGGGGACTTCAAGGATTACTCAAGCTCATGTGCATCAAGTTGTGAGAGTAAGCAAAGCATCGAAAATGCAACTTGCTTTGGCCAAGGGTGCTGCCGGATTACCATCCCAAAGGGAATAACAATGTTTAACACGTCGGTCTCCTTCAATATATCGCCAAATGTGTCTGTGACCTCGTCTTTTGACCCTTGTAGTTATGCTTTCGTAGCCGAGCAAGATCAGTACACATTCAGTGCGTTGGATATTTTGGATGGGAAAAATTTTATCAGTAAAGCAAGAAATTTACCCGTTGTACTTGATTGGGCCGTAGGAAATAAGACTTGCGAAGGAGCTCAAAAGGATGTGGAAAACTATGCATGCCACGGAAATAGTTATTGCATCAATTCTGACAACAATCCTGGATATCGTTGCACTTGCCATGATGGATATGAGGGAAACCCTTATCTCAGTCCCGGATGCCAAGGTATGTCAACAAAGCTCTTTTGCAACATCGTACGAAAAAGCTTACCTTCAATCTCAGAAATGACTTCCTATATGGGCGAATATAGTGTATTCGTATATAGAATGTTCAATGTTAGCTTCTTAACAGCTTGACGTAGGATATGTGTTCCGTCTGGTGAGTAGATGATAGACATGTCTACTGACTGACACATAAAACTGAAACTTGATGTAATTCTTCTTACTACAACTGCATAGCTAATGAAATTTCAATCTATTTGAATCAGATACTAACGAGTGTGAGGATCAAAACAAAAATCTTTGCGTGGAGATTTGCACAAACACCATAGGAAGTTACAAATGTTCTTGTCCGAAAGGGAGTCATGGTGATGGCAGGAGAGGTGGGAGTGGTTGCTTTCACAACAATCAGGCATCTCCAGTGTTTAAAATCGCTCTTGGTAAAATATATCCAACCTACTTATTGCTTTGTAAATTTAAGTTCAATATATTAAATTAAAGTAAACCAATGTTTATGCAGGCATCGGTTTAGGCATTTTTTTCTTGATTATTGGTAGTTCTTGGTTATACTTCAGTATGAGGAAGAGAAAGCAAATTCTGCTTAAGTCGAGATTTTTTCAAAGGAATGGAGGGTTACTCTTAAAGCAACAGATATGCTCACAGGAAAGCAGCGGAGAGTCTTCAGCAAAGATCTTCACAGCAGAAGAGCTAAAACTAGCAACCAATAATTATGATGACAAATTGATACTTGGGCGTGGAGGTCATGGGGTCGTTTACAAAGGAACTTTATCTGATAGTCGTGTCGTGGCAATTAAGAAATCAAAAATTATTGATGAGGCTCAAATTGAAGAATTCATCAACGAGCTTGTTATTTTAACTCAAGTTAATCATCGTAACGTTGTGAAGATCTTGGGATGTTGTTTAGAGACCGAAGTTCCTTTACTTGTCTATGAATATGTTTCCAATGGCACCCTTTCTCAACATATCCATAAAACTGAGGATGTTGTCACATCTTCTTTATCTTGGGAAAGCCGCTTGAGGATTGCAGCTGAAACTGCCAGTGCAATTGCGTACTTACACTCTGCAGCTTCCATACCCGTTATTCATAGGGACATCAAATCAGCAAATGTATTATTAGATGAAAACTACACTGCAAAAGTGGCAGATTTTGGAGCATCAAGGTTGAATCCACTGGATCAGAATGCAATAGACACATTAGTACAAGGCACCTTAGGATATTTGGATCCAGAATACCATCAATCCGGGCAGCTAACAGATAAAAGCGATGTTTATAGTTTTGGTGTAGTTCTTGTAGAGCTTTTGACAGGAGAAAAACCCATATCATTTTTGAGATCTGAAGAGCAAAGAAACATTGTATCGTATTTTATTTCGTCTGTAAAAGCTAATAATATGCTCCATGTTCTTGAGACTCGAGCAGTAACGGAAGGGAATCCAGAGCAAGTACTTTCTGTTGCAACGCTTGCAAAGAAATGCCTTAGTCCAAAGGGTGGAGACAGGCCTACAATGAAGCAAGTCGCTATGGAGCTAGAAAGTTTGAGAAAAATGGAATCGTCATCAACACATCCATTAATACAGGATCTTCTTCCTAAACACAATGACGAGCGCACATATTCACCATCTGAGCCAACAGACCTGTATACTGTACCGATGAACACTTACTCGATCAGTGATTCTGACCAGTATAGTGTGGAGATGAGTACGAAAATGTCGTTTAATCCACGCTGATTATACCGTTCAACTTCTACTGGTTGTACGACGGAATGATAACAATGGCCGCACAATGATGTGGTATCGCAGTACTTATATTTATATATATGGAAGGAAAAAAAATGATACATCAGTAATGTCTTTTGTTTTTATGTCTTTTGTTTTTATTAATGCTGAATACACTTATTGTCCTCAAGTTTTCAGCTTTGAGTTCTTCTTCAATCCGATCAACTTTGTGTTTTTTATTTAATTTTATTTCAAATATAAATTTACCTGCCGAGATTGGGGTATACCAGATTAATTGGGGTATACCCATTTTATTCTCATCCAAACTAGTGTGCTAAGGGGTGTCTAAAAGGTGTTAAAAGACCAAATTGCCCATACTAAAAAAACCATGCCGACTAAAACATATTCAAAAAAATTCAAAATCTTTCATCAAAACTCTAACCATACATGATGAGATCAAAAAAAAAAAAAAAAAAAAAAAAAAAAAGAAGAATCAAAACGGATCGAAAGTCGGCAAGGTTGTTTTTGTCGACCTTGCCGACTAAAATATAGTCGGCAGGTTATAATTAGGTTGAATACCGTGCCGACTTTTCATCTTTGAAATCAGTAGTTACAGGGTCGGCACGATATTCAACCTTACACCCTGCCGACTATATTTTAATCGGCACGATCTTCATCCTTATACCTTGCCGACTATAGTTTAGTCGGCAGGTTATGAAATTAATACCTTGCCGACTAATCATTTTTATCTGTATCTCAAAAATTCTATAGTCGGCAGGGTATTTTTTTTCGACCTTGCCGACTATAAGATAGCCGGCAAGGTAAGAAATCAACAAGATGCCAACTAATGAAGCATTTACAACAATCTCCTGTGTGTCAAAATAATAAAGTCGGCATCTTCTTCATTCATCGACCTTGCCGGCCATAAGTTGTCGGCATGTTCTTCATCCGCAGACCTTGCCGGCCAAAGTTAGTCGGCATGTTCTTCATTAAATCGACCTCGCCGACTTTTGATAGTTTCAAAATTGAAAGTGTTGAATTCTTCTTTAATTTTGAGTATGATTTCATACCCGACTTAGCAATCCTCTTTTTAGAAGTGTTATGCTTTCATTTCCGTTGAAAAAATATTCTCGAAAGAAAAAATTTCATCAAAAATCTTCCCAAATGAGTTCAATCAAAAACAAAATTTCATAACTTAAATTCATGATTTCAAAAGTTTTAATCTAAACTCAATTAATTAAGCTAATCATATTTTTTAGTGTTAATTAAACAATGGTATATTAGCCATTTAGAAAATACAAGGTTAAGGGGTGGCTTGGTTTTACTTCATAATGACCAGATTTTGTCTTATTGGGTATACCCCAATTAGTTTGGGTATACCCCAATCTCGCCAGGTAAATTTAGGCTTGTAGACATTTGAATGTCACAACCGAATATTAACAACCTAAAATTCGACTGAATTTGAAATTTTACAATGATGATAATTTTCAAAATTTTGATAATTCATAAAATGTACCAAATTACAAGCAATTTTTACTCATTTTATTAACGTTTACAACTATTTAGTCTAATTGAATATATTTCGTAAAAATAGCTTTGAATTCTCAGGTAGAAATTTTTGGCGTATTTTCCAAAAAAAAAAAAAAAAGAAATTTTTGGCGTTTCCTCACATCCTTCCACAACGGCTGATGCTATTTGTGACTTTGTCCATGGGATGTCCCGAAATTAATCTCACAGTTTTGAAGGAGAAATATAGAGAAAGATAAAAGAGGCACACAGAAAGATATTCATTCATTAGTCATTGTGTGTTACACACAGATGGTCCTTTATATACAATAGGAATAGAACCCTAGCTACTATATTGGGCTGCACATCCGTGGGCTAAATCCCTACAACACTCCCCCTTGTGCGGTCCAATAGAACTCCGTATGCAGTACTTCACATACACTGCTTCGGATGTAGGTCTTCAAATGTAGTTCTCTCCTTGATGACTATTGTGTCTAAGATAATTGCTCCATTAAAACTTTGACAAGGAAAAACCCAGTGGGACAAAACCTTGGCACAGTTCTTCACATGTAGTACTTCACATGTTGCCTTGTATTTTACATGTAGTACATCACATGTAATACGATCTTCAAAGATCGTCGAGTCTAAGTTAGTTGTCTCGTTAAAACTTCTTCAGGCTAACCCAGAGGGACAATACCTGAACTAAAGAAAAAGAGTACAACATTAAGTAAACTTAGAACGTAGTTGGATGCATATATGTTGCCTCATTAAAACCTTGACAAGGAAAACCCAGTGGGATAAAACCTTGACAAAGGGAAAAGAGTACAACGTGACAGATGCAAGTAAAGGTGATCTGTGCAGATGATCACTTTGCTCCGTTGAAGTTGACTAGTTGCTTCACAACTCCTAAGGCAGAAAATCCTCGTGGGAAATACAATAGCCTTACCTGGGAAATTACATTCCATGTGTTTGTTGTTGTCTCATTAAAAACCTTACCGAGTAACAAAACCCTGTGGGGAAAAATAACCTCGGTGAAGGAAAATAGTTAAACACACCATTAGATGTTCCCCCTGATGTCAGAAAATTTTCATTAGTCTAATGCAGCCAAAAGGAGTTTATCACACTTTACTTTGGTGACTTGGATGTTTATAGAACCATGTTGTTGATTCTAGAAGTTACGTTGCTTAAAGGACTATCATGTTTCATTTCTTTGATTCAGATATTTTCAATAATATCAACGCGATCTTTATGTCTTCAACGTTCAACATACTTGATGCTTTTAGTATTGTCTCGCTAAAAACCTTGTCGAGTAAGAAAACCCTTTGGGGAAAACTATTCTCGATCGAAGGGAAAAAGAGTACAACACAACTTCAATTTCGAAGTAAATTATGTCGACATCATATCCTTGGATCCTCACCCTGATGTCGGCATCTCCCCCTGATTACTTTCAGAGTTGTTTTAGATTGTTCCTTTAGTCATGTACTTTTCGAAACTGAATATCGATAATGACCTTAAAAATAGTCAACAACCTATCTCCCCCTGATTACTTTCATTGGAAAAGGGATTATTGTTCCTTTATAATCAACAACCTTTGGATTGCACTTTCGTTAGCATTCATTTTTATGTCTTTGCATGGATAAAACAAATTTATGTCAATGGTTACTTTTAAGCACATGATTACATTCACTATACCATTCCAATGACGTTGTGTTGGCGCTGAGCTATATCTAGCTAACAAGTTCATTGAGGGTGTAATATTTGGTCGAGTACATTATGCTAAGTACAATAATGCGTCTATTATACTTAGATAGGGAAAGTTCATCTCCCGACCCAACTTCGTCATCATCCTTTAGACGAATTGGTCATTTATGTACATTTGAAACTCGACTAATCATGGGAGTGCTATCAGGATGCATGTCTTTGTTAAATTTCCTGACAACTTTATACACATGCAAACTGGTGGGTTAATATACCACAAGATCAGTATTCGATCGAGCTTTCCCTAGATTTTTCATCTCAAATTTGGATTTTAAATAGCTTTTAAGGTCTCTTATTACATCACGTGTACACATCATGTCTGTACCATCAACATAAATAGCTACAATTCCAAATCAGAAACTTTCTTATGAATACGCAAGGAAAAATAACTTACTTGTCTATCCCCTCCAAATCAAATAGCCACTTAGACGGGTATACCACATCCGCCTGATTGCTTGAATCTATAAGTAAGCGTTCTATCGAACTGTAAACGCACTCTGTGGTTTAGAGTCATTTGATTCGGGCAACAAAAGGCTATCAAGTACTTTTGTAAATATCTCTTATCTCTTGATTCTTTCATAGATACGTAATAACCACATACATATGTTGCATTTAAAGTCCTTTTGAAATTACCAAGCTAACTAAGTAGCGGAACGCTATAATGTTCATTACAAGAGGACAATTCCAGGGTTTTGTGAGAAACCTTGCGCCACAAGGCGAGTCTTGATACTTTGAGACTTCATTCTTCCCGTTGTGCTCTATGACAAATAATCATGTATGTCCCATAGGCTTTACACTTGGTTGGTTAGCACTACCACACCAAATACCCGTATATCTGCCAAAGAACTAAGTTCTACCTGGATTGTATATGCCAAATATGCTCTTCATTGAAATTAAGAAACAAGGTGCTTTGTTTGATCTCATCTTGCTTTATTTCCTTAAGCAAGTGTATAAGAAATTAATCATCAATATGCTCGCATGATCTTTCCATTGAATCGTGCGCATTCTCATAATCCACTTGGGATGTCATTGTTCTCTGGAATCATTAAACTTCGGAGCGTCCTCCAGTTTGATTCATGGACATATTCGAGACAATCTTATGAGATGATTTCGATGATATAAATAAGTTGTGCCTTACTCACCTACATCCTTTCTAGGTGAGGATTGATCGAACCAAATGGTTTCTCCAACTTCCTTTATGGAGCCACGACCGCCTCAACCACACTTCCACTGAGTGTAGTTGCAACACCTTAGTCTATGGTGTATATCCCGTATTGAGGATTTGTAACTTTGCAGGTAGGTTTGCAGCTGGTATGTTTGATCTCATCACTTTAGCAACATCAGTGTACATTCGGAAAATCGAATATTCTTTATCACTTCACATTTATATTTGTGGAGTACAAGAATCAATATGAGACACGGTGGGAACACACCACGACAATTCTTACCGTTCCCTTAGAAAATACTTTTTCTTATCTCCCCCTAACGACGGGAAGACTGTCTCATTAAAGTGATAACCCGCAAATCTAGCGGTAAGATATCTCCTGCCAAAAGTTCTTAAAAAATACGGATAATTTTTGGGAACTCATTTCCAACATAACTGCTTAACAGTTTTGAAGATCCATCATAGTACGATGTGGAGTCGTAATGGCAGATATACAGTACAACCAAAAATGTGTAAGAACACGAATGTCAAGATTAAATCCAGTTACCAACTGGTACGCAAAAAAGGTTGACTAATATAAACTAATTAAGTAAGATGCGTGTAATATTGCATATCCCCAAAGCAATAAAAGATAGGTTGGTACGCATAACCTATGCCTTAGGTACCATCTGTAACCTTTGATGGTAGCCTCTGCGAGACCATTTGGTATAAGATGCTCTATATTGATCCTAGTAAACATGCAATATTCATCAAGTCCTTTTGATGTAAATTCTCTAGCATTAACAAGGGTGGTGAGGCTTTGCACTTTGTATTGTGTAATATGTGCTAGGAGTTTTTAAACGCAAATTTCTTGGGAACTATAACTAGTCCTAAATGTCAAAACATTCACCAGAGCCATAAGTCACTTTAATTGTCCGCCTTTTGCATGAATATTTTTCTAAATTTCACCTTGTTATCTTTGTAATATGGATTGTTTACCATTTGCATCTTAGGATGGTCTCGATCCTGTTTTACTGAAGACTTTCTAAAATGAGTGATATGCTCTCTTACTTAAAAGCATAATGGGAGGGAGGAGGGGATTGTGCATCTGGTACTTTAGAAAACACTTATTGAGAGATATGTCGTTACTTCGCATTCTTTCAATCTTTTTCCCCTTGTCTCGTCCACTCAAACACTGCGACGTACGTATGAGTCATTTCAAAACGAAACATCATGTCACAACCAAAGTGCCTTTATGGTTATGTCAAAGTATGTATGAGTCAATTTCCAACATTTCATCTTCGGAGTCAATATATGGATTCAATAATCCAAATTATTACTATAGTGATTTACATTTCACTAAATTGACTCATTAGTCTCTCTAAAGTAGGTTTCCTTACAAATACATTAGTGACTATAAAAAATGCAATCAATTACATTATCATCACAGTCAGGTTCCACATGATATTCATTTGCATGGGTTTCTTTGGAATTTAACAAGGCTTGATTAACTCTCGGTGCATATAGAGATTTTGTAACATCGTTGTTCTATCTTGAAAACAAATCTTTTTTTGAGCAGTGTTGCGCTCGATGATCCAATACTCGTAGTCACATTATAAGGAAATAGTTCAACAACTAGTTTAAATTCCTTAAGCTAGTGGAAGAAAAACAACTATGAGATAGACATTTGGGTCTTGAGAGTTTTAATAAGTGGTGTGGCCTTATTACGTAATAAAAGTGGGATTCAACTCAAGTACTTTAGAATGAATATATATTACGTTTCACCCAATATATCTCCAGTTAGAGAATTTATGTCTCGTGTTTTCATTCCATAGGTGCAGATATTGGATCTAGTTCAACTGAATAAGATAGTAGCCCGGCAAAGTTCTTGTTGCCATTAAAGTTGATGTGAAAATTGGTTGCTACTATGATACACACATTACATTGTATATATCAACCTATGATTAGGTGCATTTCCAACTCTTTCATTTATGATGGGAGCTAGAATTACATCTTAGCTTCATCCCATATTCAGCTGATACCTGTACTTTGGTGTCATTACTACTGGGAAAAAATACATCTTTGTCTCATGTATGTCCCTTTTCACATGCTTTATATGAGTCATTACGTCTAACCCTTATTACTTCGGGGTTCTTTCCATTTTCAATTTTGCTACCTTTAGCTTAATTTGAGAAATTTCTTTATCTCAATAGGCCAAGAGAATCTCACTACACATGTCAACCAATTACTTTAGGTTGAATAGATTACTAAAGATAGTTCTCTAGTTCGTTAGTATCATGGGCGAAGTAGGGAAATGGAAATTTTCTGACTCATATATCATCTTTTGTGAGTTCTTCCACAAAATTTGGAATACATGTGATTTTATTTGCAATGTATCTTTTGAAAATACCGACTCTTAATAGTCGAGCCAGTGGATTGCATCCCACGGAACACTTGAAATTTGGGAAGAAAATACCAAGTACACAATAATGGTGCTCAAGTACTTCTAAACCCCAAATAAATACATTGGAATTGAGTTGGTACAACCAATTAAACAAAAGACACCATTCAACTATAACCAACATCATATTCAAGAGAATAAAATAACACTAAAGTCAAAACTCTTAATGATCAACAATCATAATTAAATTGACTATTTATATGATATGGACTTATCTTAAGACAAAAATAAACAAAGCAAGGCATGTTCTAAAAACAAATAAATAAGCCTAGCAAGTATTCAATGTAAAGACCCACATTAGTGGTATAATTACATACCTTTGGGCTTTGGTTGTCACGGTATATACATGGAACCGGAACACACTTGATCGTGCACGTCCTAAAACTGGAACATGAGCTGAAACAGTGAGCCGGGTCGGGTTGGAATAGGAGCCGGAACTGGTCGGGTTGGAACAGTACTGGCTAGGTCGGGTTGGAACACGGACATATTCCTTTCCCAACACGAAGAGATTTTAGACACATGAACAGCTTCCATTCCCGTCGTTTTCCTCTTTACCCACCGACGAGATCAAATCACAGCACAAACATTATAACGAGTACATATTAGTTTATGTTGGGATCCTAGTCCCACATTGGTTAGATGGGGCTTAATTGGTAGTTTATAAGTCAATGGGTTCCCTCATCTAGTCAAATGGTTTTCGAGTTGAGTTCTACCCATGGGCTTATGACGAGTTTAGGGTCGGTACCCTAACATTTGGTATCAGAGCCAACCACCACGACCCATGCCCGCTCCACGGAAGGGGTGACCTATAGGCTAGATTAAAGTGTTGGGGCACCTATGTATGGGCGTAGTTGTCACCCGCATTGAATACTGATAGGGGAGTGAAGCCGCCATAAGAGAAAGGGCTACCTTCGGGTCACTGTCGATAGAGTGGGCCAACGAGGACGTTGGGTCTGGAAGCGTGGTTAGATGGGGCTTAATTGGTAGTTTACAAGTCAATGGGTTCCCTCATCTAGTCAACCAGTTTTCGAGTTGAGTTCTACCCATGGGCTTATGACGAGTTTAGGGTCGGTACCCTAACAGTTTAGTATTATTAAATCTAATATATTTGCATTATAAAGTGTGTTCACCAATCAAATCGTTCACAAATCAAAACAATCAAACCATGGATCAGTTTGGATTAATAATCTATATACAGTCACAAAATCAAAACAATCAAACCACGGATCAGATTTAATTAATCTATACACAGTCACAAAATCAAAACAATCAAACCACGGATCAGATTTAATTAATCTATACACAGCCATAAAATCAAATCCAAGGATCATAAATATATATTGGAAAAGAAAAAATAATATAGGAGAAAGTAGATCAACTTAGCTTATTTGATTCCAGTAATCTCATCATCAGCTTGACGATAATCCGTGTAAGAAAAAAAAAACAATCAATCTGATATAGCTCCGCGGTATAGCATCGTGCATGATAACGTTTTGAAGGAGAAATATAGAGAAAGATATAAGAGGCACATAGAAAGATATTCATTCATTAGCCATTGTGTGTTACACAGATGGTCCTTTATATACAATAGGAATAGAACCTTACCTACTATATTGGGCTGCACATCCGTGCGCTAAAGCCCTACAACACACAAATGAATGTTAGACCATATTCTACCTTGCATTTTTAGGGGTCACTTGAAAGGAATTAGGGGCCAAAACTTTATACCCATATAAGGACAGTAGTTAAGGGATACCCTATAGGAATTGAAGTTACCTATAGGCCCTTCCACTAATAAAACCAATAAATTCATAATCTAATTTCCTTTTTAATTTCATTTAAACTTTTTTCGCCTTTTCTTCTTCTCTCCCGATTGCCGCACTACCATTGATCCAAAAATTGGACAGCATTCAAGGAACAAAGTGATTGTAACTGGAAATGATAAAGAACGCGAAGAACATGTCGACGATCTAGCCCGCTGATGTAGATTCTGGCGGTGATTTTGATAGTCAAACTCTTAGGCAACTTCAAATGCCCCCAATTAGGTAAGATTCTACCAAATTTTGGGTTTATATCGCGTTAATTCGACGAATCGATAGAAATAAATTCTTAGGTTTTTGGTTTTTTTCCCAGAATCGGGAGATAAACATCATCATTTACTCCCGAATATGGTCATGTTCTTCAATCCTCAAGAACATCGACAATATTTGGGAGATATTTTTATAGGTTTTCTTCCGAATATAGAACAATGTTTCTCACTGAAACCTAAATTGCCCAAAATCGGGAGTTAAATATTTTTTTGACTTCAGAATATACTAGAGGCTTAGAAGATGTAGAGACACAGTAATCGGAAGTAAGTTAAATTCAACTTACTACCGAATATATTTGTTGAAAAATTCTCATAGATCATGATTTAGCCAAAATCCCATTTTGGGGCCACTATATATTCGGAAGAAAATTTGATTTGATATACTCTCGATTGTGTGATTTTGAAATTGAAAGAATTCTGGGCCGCATTTGATTCGGTAGATACATATTATTATTTACTTTCGATTATATAGGCTCAACAACTTAAGAGTTTTCTGATATAGTTCAATTCGGAAGTTTAGTTAACTTATCCTACTTCTGATTATTATAATTCCAAAATTCGAAAAGTTAACGTTTTTTTCAAAATACATTTTGGGGCCAGTATATAATCGAAAGTTTAATTAACTTAAAGTACTACCAAATATGGTAATTCTCATTTCGAAATGCCACTATATAATCGGAAGTTAAGTTCACTTATCTTACTTCCGATTATTATAATTCCAAAATTCGAAAAATTAAGGGTTTTTTCAAAAACTCATTTTGGGGCCAGAATATAATCGGAAGTTTAATTAACTTAAAATACTACCGAATATGGTAATTCTCATTTCGAAATGCCACTGTATAACCGGAAGTTAAGTTCACTTATCTTACTTCCGATTGTTATAATTCCAAAATTCGTAAAAGTATGGTTTTTTTCAAAAACTCATTTTGGGGCCAGTTTATATTCGGAAGTTAAAATTAACAAAATTTACTACCGAATATGGTAATTCTTATTTTGAAATGCCTTATGTTACTTCTGATTGTTATAGTTCCAAAATTCGAAAATAATTTTTTTTAAAAAAAACTCATTTTGGGGCCAGCATATATTCGGAAGTTAAAATTAACACAATTTACTACCGATTATGGTAGTACCAAAATACAAAAATTGAGGGATTTTGGCAAAATCTCTTTTTGGGGCCACTATATATTCGGAAGTTAAAATTAATACAATTTACTACGGATTATGGCAGTACCAAAATTCAAAAATTGAAGGATTTGATTTTGGAAAAATCTCATTTTGGGGACCCTATATATTCGGAAGTTAAATTAACACAACTTACCTACCTCGAAAATTGTATACGGACAAAAAAAAAACACGAAAAAAAAAAAAAAAAAATTAATAACTCAAATAATTCTCATAACAATAACTAAATATACACTAACTACCGATTCTTGAAGGGCAAATTAGCCATTACGAAAATCAAAAGATAAGGGGTGGCTTCAATTTAAGTTAGGGTGACCCTTTTTTGTCTTATTAGTGGCCCCTAATTCCTTTCAAGTGGCCCCTAAAAATGCTAGGATATTCTAAACACTTTAAATGAACTAAGTAATTTTTTTTTAATAATTTTTTTTTTATTGGATAAAGAGTAGTATTAGAAGAAACTAGTTGGAAAGCCTAACAAGCTAAGCTCTAATAGCGTACCACTACATTAGTTGAACAGGTTGTCGTGCTATCCTACTAGCGAACCTCGTGAGAAACCAGCCAAGGAAGCCGAAGCAGATAGGGGGGCTGATTATGTCGTAATTAAGGGGGAAACTAACTTTACCTTTCATGTCAAATTCTGCAATATTGCGCCATAATTAAGAGACTCGAACCTGGGACCTCCTAAAGCACAACTCTGATGATGCCATATTGCATAATGTGCCCTGGGACCTCCTAGAGCACAACAAACCTTTGAGGAACGGGAATGACCAATTGAGATAGCTACTCGTTTTATTTTATTATATTGTGATTACGCGGTGGAACCTTTCTATATTAATATTCTTGGGAAGTCCAAATTTGTGCACCCCTCTAACATCGGGGTGCACATTCCAGCGCTCCCTACCGGAGGAATTTGTTAAGTGAAAAAAATATGTTTTTACAAAAACAAAAAGAAAAAAGGAAAAAAAAAAGTGAAATATGAAATATATGAAGGAGGAAATTTTCTTTAGTTTTCTCTCTCCATCTCTTTTCTCTCTCCGCTCATCCTTGTTCTTCTTTTTCCACTTTCTTTGATTCCGAAAAAAAAAAAAGGAACTGCGAGTTTCCAAGTTGATTAAAAACTCAAAGAGTTGTTATGGACTAATTCTAATCAAAATTGGGTCTATGAATCATGATAAGCTTATTGATAAAATAGTTGATACCAGGTTCGGGTCTAGCAAGGGGTTAACCCGGGATATAACCTGTCCCTATTTTTGGCCCAATTTTTTAAAATTAGTTTTAGCACACTTGTTTTTATGATAAGTCAGTATGATTTTTTCCTAAATAGCTTTTAGCCCATGATTTTGTTAATAATTTGATATTTTCTTGTTTTTGTCCTTTTATTTTCTGATTATTTTTAAACCATAAACTATAAATTTCTTTCTCCGTCATATTTTATGATTAATTTTGTGCATTTTGATTTTTTATATGTCTATATATTTAGTGTTTTATAGGAAAATCCTAGTTCACCACTAAATATAGAATTCGCTCTAAAAAAAATTGTCGCGGCCTTCGGGCGCACTTGCCATGTTCTAGCCCTACCTTGCGAACATATTTGGGTATGTCCCTGGTTGATAATGATTTTTCTCTTTTTTTGTTTTTTTAGAAATCAGGGAGCCTTAGTATATATGTTAATGCAGTGACTGTTTTGTTTAATTTTGCTCCGATATTGTCATAATATTACTATTGCAGAAAATTTTATCGGAAGTCTAGTTTCGGGTAATCCACACTTGAAAACCAATCCTTTCAGAACGACAATCCAATTGAGATTTAACAGGTATCGTCTAAAAACATAAAATTTTGAAACCTCAGACTTCTTACAAATCAAAAGAATATCTTTCTTCAACTAAATTTTTAAACTTACATAATCATTGAAATTCTACCGATAGGAAGAAGATACTCAATAGGATAAGAGTAAAAGAAGAAAGAGAATATATCTACCTAGAAGATAATTGAAACACAATACTCAATTCTTCTTCATTCTGACCCCACAAAAATCTAATTTGGACAAGTCTCAACAGATAGAATCGTAAGATAATGAGTAAAATAGAATGGTTCAGTCTTCACATACCTGATAAATAATTTCTCCAAATGTCTTCGTCGATCTTCAGTCTTCAAGCGAGTTATTTCTGATACTCAACTACAAATTCTAACCGAGTTAGAGAATTGACTTAATAGACTAGCAATCAAGATATAGTTTGATCAACTAACATTAAAAACAAGTTTGAGATATCAAACCTTGTGGATTCAACCGAGCAGTGCTCTAACAAAACCTGCTATTTCATCAATCTATTTTTTTTACTTAAAAACCATCAAAAAGCTATCAACCCTATGTTATACGGAGTAATTTTATTTCATTATCGTACATCAAAATATCATATTATTTATTGATCTTGGATTATTTAATTCGTACAGAACTATACGAATTAATCGAAAAATAATTGGTAAACCGTTATTTAACTGTTATCGTTAATTGTACATGTTTGATGTGATATTGCGATTCTTCCTCTTAGTTTCAAATTAATTAAAACTAGTTACAGTATTAAAAAAAAAAATTACTCCCTCCGTTTCAAAAAGACAGTCCGCTTTGTTTTTGTCAAAATATTAAGGAGACCATAATACTTTACTTGACTACTACCCTTAACTATTTACCTATTTTATGTTAATAAAAATGCAAGTATTAAAAACTTCCTAAAATTGTTAAGAGGATTGTAAATAAGAAATAAAAAAGGAAAATTAAAAGATATCGAATTTATGGAGTATAAACTCTTTAGGGAATTTAATTCTTGGAGCCAAATATATGAACGCGCAATTGGGGGATATGGAAACTAATTGGGGGATATGAATTACTTCCCCCAACCAAAGGTGTCTGCTAAGGAGTGTTTTTTGAGGGCGAAAATACTAAAACACCCTTTGATTAATTAAAAAACACTATGAAAAGACTGTTATACCCTCCCCACAAAATAAAAAACTTAAAATCAAAACCAAACACAAAATCATTTATCACCCATTTGAGTACCGGCTTACTCGTGTGTTAGGGTTAGGTTTTGATTTTTTTTTTCTTCATCTTCTTCATCGTTCTTCATCGGTTCTTCATCGACGATTAATCGTTAAATCAAAATTTTCTTCGTCGATTAACCTACCTGAATCATAACCATGCCTCCACTAAAGAAACCAAACGCACAATCGAACTCAAAATCGATTGCTCAACAAAAACAGGCAGAAAGACTTGCTAAGATTGCTCAAGAGCAAGAACACGAAGAACAAGAGTTATCGGACGATCAACTACTCAGAAAGATGGCTTCTGTGCGAAGGTAAGTCATTTAAAACTGTTTAATTAGTGTTTCAATCGATTTGTAGCTATGGGTTTAGGTCAAAATCGCGAAACCCTAACTGAAATAGTTGAGTTTCAGTAATTCCGGCATTCACTTTAGTATGAATACCACACCGGAAGTAAGTACCGGCATTCGATCTAGGATGAAGACCACACCGTTAGTGCCTCCCGGCATTCAATTTAGTATGAATACCATACCGGAAACCAGTACCGGCATTCGATTTAGTATGAAGACCACACCGGCAGTATATACCGACATTTAATTTAGGTTGAATACCACGCCGGAACTTAGTTTCAGAAAATCCTAGGATTTTGTCATCTATACCGGCATACATTGTAGTTTAGATTCCATGCCGGAGCTAGAGTTTTAGTATTCAGGAACTTCAGAATTATTACCGCCGTCTTCGATATTTTTTTTTCAATGCCGGTATTAAGTCCCAGCATGGGTTTTTGTTTTACGTTTATGCCGGTACTAGTATTTTGTGTTCCAGGAATTTCCCAAGGTGTACCGGCATCCTCGAATACTATTTTGCAATGTCGGTACTGCTTCCCGGCATGTTCGATACCTTTTTTTTGTATGCCGGTAGTGATGATTCTATGTCGTAATATGGTGTATCTATGCCGGTATTAGAAATGAAAGTTAGTTGTCTTATATTTATTTCGTGTTTCTTTTGAAATAGATCTAAAGCAAAGGAAGCCAAAGCAAAGGAGGCTAACAAAGGAAAAGCTAAAGCTGTTGTCACTAAAAAAAAAAAGGAAGGATGGTCTTGATACTCCTCAATCTCTGCCTCCTCGAGGGAATAACAAAAAGCGTTTGGGTGCTGAGACAAGAGGGGATATTTGGGAGAGTGGTCGTGATCGTAGTAAAATCGTAATCCGTGAATCTTGCGGAGCTGTTGAGGAGGAAGATGAGCAAGTTGAGCAAGATGAAGAGGAAAGTGAGGAGGAAGACAATGAGATTGATCCAACTCAATTAGAAAACCAAAGAAAGGGGTGGTGGAACAAGGTGGTCCAAGTCAACAACCCACGCAAGCCAAGGGGAAAGGCAAAGTCAAAGGCAAAGTAAAACTTAAAGGTTCGCACCTTCCTCATATTGATGACATGATACCCGACCTTGAACGTGGTAAATTTTGGGGCGCATCTTCTTTTGATCCGGAGTATCTATTTGGCTACAAGGACTCATGGGCTCGTACTATATATCAGACCTATGTAAGAATTTATATCTCGTGCATATGTATTGTTTTGTATTTATGCAAAATCACTTAATCTTATTATCTCCTAATTGTAGGATCATACGAATTCTGTGCGTGTTTGCCGAAACCAAGCCGCGGCTCATTGGGATTTTTATTTGGAGCATGAAGAGGTCCAAGCAATAGTAAAGGATTCTGGTCTATATCCTTTGCTTGAAAAACTACGTGAAGCCAGATATTGTGACAGTCAATTGCTTCGTCGAAAGGTATCATGGTGAAACTGATACCATGCACTTCCCATTTGGAGAGATGGCCTTGATCCCTGAAGATGCTCAGAACATTCTAGGCTTGGAAGTTATTGGCAAATCAATTGCAGAACGAGATAATCATTCTTTTGAGCTAGAATGGACGAAGTTGCACGAGCTTACTAACAAGTCGTTTGGTTGGGACTACAAAACTTATGTGGAAATCTTCTATGTATCTAAGTCTAGTAGGACAAAGACCTTCAAGCTGACCCTGCTTAAGGAGAAGTTTGAAAAGACGAAGGCAAGAAGTTTGAAGGATGGATGGGATCCCGCATGCATTCGTTATACAGACCATTGCGCACTGTTATTCATCTTGGGCACTAAGGTATTCCCTGACACTAGTAGCAACAGGGTTAGTGCAAACTACCTTCAGTACTTGGATCCGTTGGAAGAGGTCTTTACCTATTCATGGGGCACCGTGGCAATGGCACATTTGATGGCGGAGATGAGAAGGGCCTCTAAGGCGGTTGCAAACCATTTTGTTGGGAATTTCACTCTACTCCAGGTATTTTTGTTTTTAAACTAATGTTCTTATTTATATTGTTCACATGTACCCTTATCATGAATTTAGAAACAAAATTTACTGATTTTTATATGTATCATTTCACATTTGTATAGGTGTGGGCTTATGAAAATTTCCCAACATTGTTCAAGGACAACCCCTTCTTGAAGTTTATTCCCGTTAATGACCCCGCGGAGCCTAGAGCCAAGAGATACAAGTTCAACAGTCATCCAAAGCCCGGTAACGATTGTCGACTAACAAAAATGAGATTGGCTTTGGACGCGATGACTACCAAAGATGTTGTGTTCGACCCTTACAAGGAGGCTAGAGAAAACCGCCAATACATGAGGTTTTATAACGTTGCATTTTACCAAGGGCCTTTATTCCACCCAAAGGGATACGTTATGGCTGATCCTCGACGTGTAATGCGGCAACTTGGATACAAGCAATTACCTAGATGAATGACAACCTCTACTGAAAGGTACGTTCTTGATTTTTCTCAGTGCATGACAAGTTCCACAAAGTTGAGGGTAGTTAGATGCTACTAATTGGGAGCTTGTGAACAACGGTGATGAAGCCGACCCACACTATATTCATGATTACTTGGAATGGTCACATCCTATTGTCGTGCGCCCGGAAGACGTCCAAGTTCCACCCCAGAAAAATCCTCTCGTTCCAACTCCTATAAAGGCACCACCTACGATGGCCCAACTTAATAAGACCGTTGGATTGCTAGTAAGTATATTTAATTGCTTAGTCGTTTAATGTACGCATAATCTTACATTAGCATATATATACTAATTATGTGTTGTATGTATGAAACTAGCGGCATCGGCTTAACAAGTTAAAGAAGATGTTAGGTTGCAAGTACGAGGAAGGAGAGGTGCTATACCTTGAAGAAATAAAGGAAGTCGTGGAAAAGCTTGATAAAATTGAAGACCAAGTGAAAGATCTTTGTTTGGGAAACAAGGAAGGCGCCCGTTTTCAAGAAGCAAAAGACCTAGTGATGAACTCTATAGTTGTGTTTCGTTATTTGGATGGTGGTTGTTATGTTTTGAACAATTTCTAACTTATTTTTGGTTGAACTCTTTAGTTGCTTGGTTTACTTTTGGTTTTTGATACTTTGATGAAGAACATTTAGGCACGATTCAGTTGTTTGGTTTATGTTGAACATGTTTAGATTTCTAGTAAAATGTTGTCTATGTAAGTTTTCTTTACACGAGAAGCGCCGACATTCAAATTTTTAAGTTCGACATCACCGGTATTGGTTCCGGCATTAAAAGCAATTTAAATTCTATACCGGCGCTTGTGCCGGCACGGAACAATTTCCTCTAAATCCATGCCGGGCTCAATGGATGAAAATGACTATGTATCTATGTAGATTATGGAAAGTTTCGGCATTAAAAGCAATTTAAATTCTATGTCGGTGCTTGTGCCGGCACGGAACAATTTCCTTTAAATCCATGTCGGGCTCAACGGATGAAAATGACTATGTTTCTGTGTAGATTATGGATAGTTCCGGCATTAAAATCAATATAAATTTTAGGTCGGAAGTCTACCGGCACAGAACAATTTTCTCTAAATCCATGCCGGCCACAATGGATGAAAATGACCATGTTTCTGTGTAGATTTTGGGTAGTTCCGGCATTAAAAGAATTATTCAATCGATGCCGGAATTCTGATTTTCTTACTCTTCCATAGTTTTGCATAATTCCGGCTTTGGTTTTTGATAAATATACTATGCCGGTGTTGATTATAAATCGGTTACAAATGCTCTATTTATTTCATTCCTAGATAATCTATTACATTAGATTTCAAACTTTCAATTAAAACATACTAAAACATGGTAATGGAGCACTTTTGGTTTAAGATGATCTCCTATTTAGTAAGCCATCCCTTTTCAACAATTGCGGAACCTTCTCAAAACGATAAAGTGCTTCATTACCATAAAGTAAAACCCTCTTATGGCTATCCTTCTTCTTGTATTGCCCACTTCTCTCGCAAACCATCTCAAAACGATTATCTGAACGTTAGGTATTCCTCACCAACACACACATGTTCTTAAGAGTCGTCTGTTTTGCCCAAGCAATTGCTTCCTATGGAGATTTTATTCCCTACATTAGGACAACAATGGAAGATTATAAGGTTCATTACAAGCAATACCCACATAAAGTTCTAAAAACTAGGTGAAAAGTATTGTTTGGTAGCATACCGGACGCATTTTATAGTATTCGGACGTATCCGGACCAAGCGGTTTGGAATTTTTTGGATCAATGTATGTCACAATCTAAGGAATGAATGAAAAGAAAACTAAATTAGATAATAAAAAAATTAAATTACTATGCCGGGTATTAGTTCCAGCATGCTCAACGACAGTTCCGCCAAAACAACCAAAGCCGGAAACAAGTGCCAGTATTCCATAATAATGTTCCGGCATTTTTGAATGCATTTGAAAAAGAGGAACTAATTTTAAACAATGCCGGCATTGTATTTTCTTAAACATTAATGCCAGAATGGCAAATAACGGCATGCTCGTTACACAAGGTTCAAAGTCGGAAACTGGAGCCGGCATACTCGATATGTAAGGTTCCAAGCCGGAAGAAGTTTTCGGCGTGCTCGTTAATTTAAAAACCACGACGGTATTTAAGTTCAAAAATCTTTAACTCCTGGATGTTTTTCTTGTGGTACCAACATGGTAAAGTTAGGGGAGAACCATGCCGGTTTGAATATTCCATGGAATATTCGGTGGTAGGTAAAAAGTTAACTCCGTGCCGGCATGGAATTGTTTAGTTGCAGACCACGCCGGTAATTGTTTCAAAATGGGGGATATTTTACGCCGACATGGAAAATTGTATGAATACCACGCCGGCTCTGTTGGTGCCGGCGTGGTATTCATACTACGGGTATGCCGGCACCAAGCTTTTTCAGAGAAAAAATGGCGGTTTCAAACGAAAAAAATCAATTTTTTGAACCCTTAGCAGCATTACCTGTGTGTTGGGGATGCTTGTATGTTGAACTAGTTTACTTTCTTGGGTTGGTTCTTCAAAAACCACTTCATGCTCACCAAAATCATGATCCAAGGGTGTTGGTTCATCATATAATTCCAATTGTGAGTTGTTATCATTAACCGAAGATTGAAGATATGATTGTTGTTGTAGTTGAGCTAAAGATTCAGCACCTCTCTCCTCATAATCATCTTCCATTTTCACAAAAAAAATCCACTCAAAAATTTTTTCCCCTCCTTCTACTCTCACCTCACTCACACAAATTCAAATAAAAATACACACTAATCTATCCCCCAAATACTTAAGATTTTACTAATTATTATTAACCACTAAACCTGATTAGTGAGGGCTATATTTGGAATTAAAAAAATAATTACATTAGGGGTGACCCAGATTTGATATTTGGATCCGGTTTTTGTCATTTAGCTATATCCCCCAATTAGTTTCCATATCCCCCAATTCCGCGTTCAAATATATTGTCTTTTAAAAGAAATGAAGGATATATTTGTTTCCTTAATTGTACATTTTTTTTTTAATATTTTAGATTAGGTCTCATTAATACCTGGCTAAATTGGGGCCTACCCCACTTAATTTGGGCCTATCAAATTTCCGTTCCCACTCCACCAAATTGCTATGGGCTATCAAACTTCTCAAAAATCCTAATTTACCCACACATTAATTCCTAAACAATCTCATATAAATACTAATCTTTCCATTTTCAGTAAATCCAAAAACATAAAAAACCTAAACCTAAAAAACTTTCTATTTTCATCATAATCTTTCCAAATTCTCAAAACCCTAATCAATTTTTTTTTTTGATCCTCTTCTCCAAGATCTTCGATCCAACCAAGAAAAAGGTAAATCTCCATCAACCCATTCTATGATTCGCATTTCTTCATTGATTTACATGTTTAAATCTTCGATTTTCGTCCATCAAAATCTCTGATTACACCCAGAATTGGTAAATGTTGACATATCGAATAAACCGATTCTGGGTTTTGTTCTTCGACCATGAAGAGATGCAGAGTAATCGATTTATGTGATGATTAACATCAACAGATTTTAGGTTTAGAAACGAAATATGAAAATACATCACCAGAATCGGTTTATAAGTGCTTTATAATAATCTGATTTTGGGTACAATTTTTTTTTTAACTGTGTGATCCCATAATCGGTGTTTATATATGTATCACAAAAACCGATTAATAATGTTTGACACTCCTGTATGTTTTGTTGTTGAGAATCGGATTACATATGTTTGGTTAGGTACCGATTGTTAACTTAATTTCTATTTTTTTTTTATGTAGATATGGACTTCGGACATCTAGCGTTTTACACTCGAGAGCTCACCTTGGAGGATATTATTAAGGAACCACAACCAGTGCCAGAAAGAAGCCTCTATAAGTTTGCTTATGGGAGTGAGACCCATCTTGAACAATCCCTCGCATTGATTGACAAGCTTGCACTAGAGGAGCTTTATGAGGTCATGAGGTTCACTAGGGTGAGGAGAAACATGATTTCAGCTGAGAGGGATCGCCATGGATTTATGGAAGGTTTGTGGGAAGAAATGGCTCAATTTCAAGCCATGGCTGAAGCAGAAGATGCTGCTCTTGATGGTGGTGCTGCTGGTGATGGTGCTCCTGTTTATGGTGGTGCTGCAAATGCTCCCGGTGGTGCTGTTGCTGCTGATGCTCCTTCTCTTTAAGTTTTTAAGTTTAAGTTTTAGATATTAAAAGTTCAAGTTTATAAGACTTGTGGTTGTTTTAAGTTTTTAACACTCTTTTGGGATGGTTAAGGTTTTTATTTTGGATGATCATGGTGTTGAACTTAATATGCTTTTAAAGTTTTAATTATAATTATGTGTTGCAAAATAATTCTAGCCTGACATGTCAACAATCGGGCTACTCGATATGTCAACATAAACCGATTGTGTAGGTTCCATAAAGGAATCGGTTTATGTGTGGGTTATTTATAATCCTATTCTTAATGCCTTAAAAATGCTATTTTTCCTGTATGTTTTTCAAGCTACAATCGGATCACATATGCATATATATAAACCGATTAGTGTCGGTGAAAATTCAATTCTTTTACATGTCTTTAATCGGTTTATATTGGTCACAAGAAAGTCCGATTCGTGCTGGCATAAAAACACAATCGGACTTTACATACCTTCGAGAAGACCGATTATTTCAAAATATTTCACATTTAAAAAAAAAAAATAGTCGTTAGGGACTTTCTCTATATATAGAGACCTCATCCTTGGACCCCATTTTGCCCAAAATTGCTCATTCTATTCCCTCTCACTCCATATACTCCACACCTACTCATTTCATACCTCCACAATGACTTCATTTGATTCAAATGAAGATCTATCCATCACCAAAGCATGGTACGCCGAAACTCGAATTAAAAATCATTCCTCCGTAAGGGTAGATGCCGAAACCTTTTGGGAAAACGTGCACAACAAATATAGGCAAGAGTTTAGAATCCTAATGGAAGAAGTGTTCAACAAGTGCATGATAGGCGCACCTAGTCATCGAAAATGCGATACTTGTTTTAGCTATCCAAAAACGGATTTTGAACGCTACCCACTTTAGCTACTCCATTGAACAATTTGTAAGTATTCTTGTGGTTTATTTTACGTGATCCATGTTGTTTGATCTTCCTACTAAACACCACTAACAAAGTAAGTTTGTGTTTGTGTTTTTGTAGCATGAAGTCGTCAAAGCGCGCTACTTGGAGGAAAAGGGGGAAGCATTCGCATTCGATGCAAGCTATCAATTCATGGTATCCAAAATCCAGGAGTATGCCCCGTACTTCATGTCGAGTGAATGGGACTCGGATTCCTCCGACGAAGATTGATGGTTTTAGAAGTTTTGGTGTAGATTTTGTGGGTAGATCTCTATGTAAACCCTCACGAGACTATAACTCGTCCACTAGGGTCGCCTAGGGGTTTAAAGGCTTGATGCATGTGCAAAATGCATCCTCCAATAATGAAATGAATGAAAAAAAAAATTCTTATGAAAGACAACAATCGGTTTATATATGTCATATAAAACCGCGATTCGGAAAATCGGATTATACATAAGCCAACTTCAACCGATTGTTGAAGTCCTCTGTTAATTTTGGAACATCAACCCAGAATCGGTTTACAAGTGCATTAACGTAAACCGATTATGGGTACTGTTTACGAAAAAAAATCAAAAAATTTAAGTTGTTTGATGTTTTTGAGAACTCTTTAACATTAGTTGATCTCACATATAAAACATAATTAACACCTAATACGATTAATTAGTGCTAATTAAACAGGGGTAAATTAGGTACTAAAGTAATTGTTGGATAAGGGTGGTGTGAAAGTTATTTCTAATGACCTTTTTTGTCATCTAGTAGTAGGCACAAATTAAGTGGGATATGCCCCAATTTAGCCAGGCATTAATATGCATTTATGAATATAAAAAAATTAAAGGCTATAATAGAGAGTTCATTGAAAAAATACGCCTACAAACAGAAGCTAGACACAATTTTAAAACTGACAGAAATGGAACTAGAGGGCGGTCTTTTTTGAAACAGAGGGAGTATTAATTTGTTAATGAATATATTACTTAGTGTGTCAATGGATCGGAGAAGTATATAATTAATTGATGAAAATGCATATCATGAGAAGTCCTAGTCGTTCAAATTACTACTGCCAAGCATTTTCATAGTCATCCAAATCTTAAGGACCACAAATATTAATTTTGAACTTCCTTTTTTTCTTCTTTTTTTTTTTTGGTAGTCGATCCTTGAGGCGGGATGATTTAAAGCTAAACAAAACATTACCCATTCGGTTTAGTATGTCTGAGCGTCATATTGCGCTTTGGCAATGCAGCAAAACTAAACACGTGCAAGACCATTTGTTGGCTATCCCCATCGAGGGGCTTAATCTGAAAATTGGAGTTAGGTAATTTTGTGTTGTTCTTCGATGTAGGCTTGGGATTCCTTTTTTAAAGAAGGGGGATATGCCTGAGCTGTGATAGGGAGATGGGTATTTTTGACGACCATGCCTTGCATTGTTTTCATGAGGTTGGTTTTAAGTTTAGACATGATCTAGTGCGCGAAAACGTTGTGAACATGTGCTATCGTGCAGGTGTGACGGCTAGGAAAGAGGGTGACTTGGGTCTCCTTTCTAATAATGGACATGCATTGAACCCACTGATATTCTGGTTTATACAAATATTAAGTTTAATGGCATTCCTGTAAATATACAAATATTAACTAAAATCTTAGTTAAGAGGGGTATTATTGTCATGTGAAAAGGCTTCACCAAACAATTACCTCTTTTCTTTATATTAGTACTAGTAAGGACACATGTGCGATACACATGCTTGAATTTTTACTCAACAATACTAAATTTGAAAGCCATGAATTTTTTTTCCTAAAACAAAAATTTACTATTCTTATTTGTACTCGTTACGTAGATAATTGAAAAAGCTTTTCAAATATATAAATTTTACAAAAATCCGTTGTATATTTTGAAAGATATTAAGTTTTACAAAATTTAATCTATTTTTAAAACAATGGTATTTATGTAAATATGTAAAAAATGGGGACAACTAAGTAATTTAGGGGGTCTCCTACCAAAAAGAGCTCTTTTCTTTATATTAGTATAAGATAAGATAAGATAAGATAAGATATGACCATATAAAAAGAGTCCAACTTTGTGCACCCCTCTAAAACCGGGGTGCACGTTCCGGCCATCTTGATTCGTCCAAATAATACGACGGTGGTTTTTGACTTTCCATATATTCCTCGTGTTTAATCGTTTTTCTCGTAGAATTGCGTCTAAAAGGGCTTCTCATCTCTGCATTCCGTTTCCCCCAAAGATAGAATAAATTCAAATGGTCTGATCTAGTCGAGAATAAGAAATACATCCGAGTGTTCTGATTTTGGTTTTATTCATTATCATATGAGACAAGAACAAAAAGAATCACAGCTTGATAAAGGTTGAAGTTGCAACCTATTAAACTCTACAATTAAGTCAACCAACTGCGTATGATATGTATTGGTTCATCATCTTTATACAGTGTTAAATCAAGCCTCACTGGATTAATAAACATTTTAGTTCCAAAAGCTTAATTAGATTTGAAGAAACAATTATATCCATTCAAAAGCTTTAAACCAACAATCTGGTTGTGACAAGTCTGATTGTTTTTCTTTAACAGATTTGCTTTCTAACCATGCTTTCATATCTTCAATTTATAATTTCTCTAATTTACCATATAGAAATTCTAGACATAATTGATTCCCAGAGAAGAATGAGATTAATGGCAAGAGGAAAAACAAGAAATTAATAGTCGGGTCTTTAGTTACTCTTTTAAGAACCCATAGAAAAGTACTGGTATTATATCGGCTCATTGATCCCGTTGATAGAAATATTTGTTGATTGATTAAGTAATCGGTATTACGAATCCAAATCATAAACAAAACTTGGCACATATAAGTCAGTAGAATCGGGTAGAATTTAGGGATAAGTACTGGTATTATATCGGCTCTCTAAGTAATCTATTTCACCCAAATTTAATCCCTCTTACTTTTTCTCATCGATAAAAAGAACCCCAAAACAATTTAGGGATTATAAGTCAGTAGAATCGGGTCCACGAAATCTTGAAATTCAAAGATTATCATGATGACGATGGATGAAAAAAAAAAAGTGAGAAAAAAAAAGCGAGAGTATATTTTTATTATCACGCGGAAAGTTGGAAAATTTATTGCAAAACCAAATACCGAACCGGTTTTGTGACGAAAATCCTCCAATGAAGAGGGCTTAATGTGCACCCCCAAACTAAAGGTTTTTTAGAGGGGTGTACAAAGTTGGACTCATATAAAAATGCACCTCTCTGAATGTTGAACTAGCAAGTGGATTTTCCTGGAAATTTTCAGTTTCTATATACAGATTACAGGAGTCTTAGAAATAGAGAAAGCAGAAAAAAAGAAAAAATTCCATCAAACATAGGCTAAATTGAAAAGATCATAATAACTCTTTTCCCGAAATAAAAGGGGTAAATCCATGTTCTTTATTAATAAGTTGACATGCAAAGAACAACACGATAGAAAAGGGTCAAATACACACCAGTGGTAGGTCTGAAACGGGATCATGAATGATACAATATTAGTTGAGCTTATTTTGTTTGATCCAATTGTGACCTTTTCATGTCTGCAACAGGCAAGAGCATAATAGAAGAACAAACGGGATTTTAATAAAATGACATACTTTCAAATACCATATTTAAGAAAATACCAGCGTTTTTTTTCTTACATTTATAAAATGACATACTATTAACCTTTTCCGTCGCGTTTTTTTTTTTTGAAAAACGATTAACTTCCGTTAGAGCCTATGTGGCAGTGAGTCAGCCATAGTAAAAGACATTTGACTTAGTAGTGTGAGTGAGTCATTACCGAATTTGATTCTGAGTAAATGTAACCAACGACTGAATGAATTTCAACAGTTGATAATTGAGTGAGTAAAAGTAAATGAGTGATATAAATGAAGCTCTAACCTTGTAAGAAACATTTACGAAAATCATTAAATAGAATTCTATTCGGTGTTTTCGTAACCGGACGGACCTGGTCCGGTTCAACTAGTGAACCAAGAAAGAAAAAATGGGCTGGTTCACCTTTAACCCACCAACGTGTTAAAAAACCCGAAAACCGATTGACCGGACGGTCCCTAACCAAAGAAACCAAATCGACCAGTGGTTTTTCCCGATTCACCCGGTTACTTTTCCATTTTTTTTTATATTTTTTTTTTATAAATATTTCTTGAAACTTTTTTTTACTTCTACGGGGGATTATTATGGTAATTCAAAGAACAACTATGCTTGAAAAGAATGAGATCCGAGTATGTTTCAGATCTATGATGCATCATATAGATCAATTCAAATGCTTATCGATCTATCACAACTGGATTCTTGCCATAATACTTACAAAATTTCAAAGACAAGTAGGAGGATGAAGGAAATGAATAAATAAATTGAAAAAAAAAAGTAACAATCAAATGAATCAACCATAATTGAATCTACCAATTTCTTTCTTCTCTATGTCTGCAATAACTTGTACTAGTACAACCGTTGCCACGGTGGGAGGGCCGACCGAAGAACTTGACGAAACTCCAGATCGACTGAGTCAGGATCTGAATTGGTCGTGCCAAAGCCATTGCAATCTTGCACATGCCATAGTTTGTGTTGTCATGATGCATCACTTCTTCACTTCCAGCCATATTGGCGCGTTTTTCCTTCTTAGGCTTGAGACAGTGCAACCAAAGCCTATCTAACCTTTACTCCATCACCGTAATCATTGCATCAATACCACCAACAAACATCACCGAAACACCATCTTCCCGCAACAACACCACATATATTATCTCTTTTTTTCAATCTTCAGTTCAAAAGCAAGCAAACTCCACCGAATTGCACACACCCTTTCTAGCTAGTTCAAATTTACAACCCCGTAATCTTAGCTACAAACACACCCTACCGCACTTATCAAAGAATAACATAGCTCCAACCACTCTCACTGCCAAACTTCCTCAGACCATATCGTTACACCAACTTTTTTGCCTCATGCATAACCAGCACCACACAGCCAGACCCATTCTAATAACCTCATTGTAACAACACCAGAACTTATAACTTCAACTCAAGAATGGGCTCATTTTCTACAATTACTTAAACTCCAGTTGCAGGTCCAGAAAATCCCCCCAAGAAAGCTCCAGACTCACTCTACTCGAACCAAACAACCCCATTCCATTATTCTCAAACACAGAACACATCACCGGTTTCCATTTTCTTTCCTTCCAGCTACCAATTCCAGCAGTTTAACAATCAACGGTGCAATATAAAACCCCTAAACACATTGTTGCTTAGAAGATTTCACTGCCATCTGCAATTCATGACCACCTACATTTCTTCACCTGAGCCAACTCACGGCGTTTTTACTTCATTGTTGCAACTGCTCTTCTTCGCATCTCCAGTTCGTCTTCAATTAGCTTGCAAACCCATCTAGACATAACCCAATACCACCACCAGTTCGAGAGAACAAAGCCCGCGACTGACTGCACTGATTTCTATTATTCTTTCAATTTCACATGCATTCAAAAAATAATAAGAAACCCTAATTTCAATTACTTGATTTATCCTTTCCCGTAACTTGAATCGATTCCTTCAATCAATACCACTACCAACAATCATATCCTTTTCTCTCAATTTTCATCATCTCCTCTCTAGATCGAACCACGAAGGAGAAGAAACAAGGAAGTTTCTTTGTTCGAGTTTTGGGGACGACGAAGAAAAAACAACGAAGGGGAAGGAAGACTAAGGAAAAACAAAAAAAAAAACAAAAGAGGTGGCCGGGATTTGAACCCGCAACCTTCAGGTCACTTGACCTTGACCTCTGATTTGACTAAACTACCCCTCAACAACTAATAGTATTCCAACCTCCGTGTCCTTTTTTCCTGTCCGTTAAATTACGCGATTAACCTTCATTTTGTGTTGTATTTACAGAAGTTTTTGTGGGAAATGGAAACATGGAGGGGCTCGTTAGTTATTTCATTGTCGATTGAAATCAATTTGGGACACCAAAATTCAATATTTTTGTGTCAATTGATCACTTACTATTGACAAAAAAGTGACCATATAAAGGTCCTCCCTCGCTTCGCTCGGTCGGCCCAATAAGAGGGAGAGAATGAGAATGTGAAAAGAAAACATTAAGGGAAAGAAATAAGTAACTGAGTAGATTTAGGTGAGGGGGTGAATAAGATATTAACATTTTCCTTTTACATCCTTGTATTGTTACTTAATGTATACCGGCCCCTACCTCTCTCTGCCCATTGATTCCTTGGAAGTTAAATAGGATAAAGTCAAATAGGATAAATACTGTATAGACATTTCCCTGCAGCATAAGATTATTATTATCTATGTGATCCAGTGAAACCACTGGTTAACCCACTGGTTGAACCACTTGACCCTGACCCAGTAGTTTTACTGGTTTGATGTCTGGTCCGGTTTTTAAAACATTGATTCTATTTCAGGCTCTAACTTTGTTTCATACAAAAGAAGCTACTGTGTGATAATGAGTCTAGTCGTCCTTGAACTAATTATAATACAAAAAAAATAAAAAAAAATTGAGTTGGGCAATAATTTTATGCAAAATAGTTTTAAGACTAGAAGCTAATTGTAAAACTATATGATCATATAACAAACATTACATAATCTTATGGCCCTAAAATCTAGGGCAGCTTTGCGGCAATTATGTCTAGGGATGAGAGCAATAAAATTATAATTTACCTATCTATCTAACTAGATGATAATTGAAACTCAATACTCAATTCTCCTTCATTATAGCCCCATTTTTTGCTGATGTGGGCAATGTTGATGAGAGTATTGAGAAATAGAACTTTCTCATTCATTCTGGCCTTACAAAAACGTAAACATATCCTTACACCAGATTTACACCTTCAAATAATCGCACTTCTGGCTTTCCAGTTTCCCCATAACTAACCCCGCTTACCCATTTCCTTTCATAACTTACTTCTTTAATTCGCTTCTTCTCACAAAAAGAAAGCCAGTTAACTTTTGCAGAACGCATTCTTCCTCCCTTTTTCGTTTCTTTAATCTAATTAACACAAAGATCTTTGTGAAGACCATGACTGTGGTTCTCAACAACAAATGATGGACCATGATGATATTTAGGTAATTATTATTATTCTTTTGATTGATTGATTTTAATTTCATATCTAGGTTTTGATTTGGTTTATATGGAGATTATTGTTAACTTCCATTTGGTTTCGATTTGGTTTGTCAATTGTAATTATAGATGAATTTGTGCAATTACGTTCATTCGACAAGTCAGTAAACAGTTTTGGGTTCCCGTTTTTGGATTGAAGTGATGGAGTAGACAAATTCTGTACCATCCCGATGAAGACTGTTCTTAGAATTGAAGTAGTATGTGGGATTTTAAGTAGAATGAATCTAATACTAAACTAGGTCTTTCCAATTAGACTGAGAATTCACATTGTCATGAATCATTTTTTTTATTTTTTATTTTGATGCCTAAATGTCCTGATTTTGTCCTTGAATTACATGATTTTCTAATACACTTTAATGTCGTTGAAGATACACTTTAACCGACAAGGCACACAGCCTGCTTTGCTTTGAAAGGTAAGTTTCCATTAATATATATCTGTCTTTTATTTTATCATTCAGATTTTTTAAGCTTCAAGAAATGATTTCACAGTCATAATGTAGATGTGAAGAATTCCTTCTGTGAAACTCTTGCATTGACTAATAAAGTCTCATAATCAATCTCAAAATGAGATGAAATCAAATATGTTTCCATGTCCTTGAAGATTTCAAATTCTAAAAAAGAATAAGCAGATTTACTTTAAGTTGATCCCGAGGTGTTCTATTACTTGAAAATTACGGAGGATCAATGATTAAGTGTTACACTCCTAATTATGTTTGTTATTTGATAAACTGCATGTCTATAAGGAACTTGAAGCAGAAGGGTACCTTGTTAATGGAAACCGAGTTCCAACTATAGATGAAGCGGTCACCAAAGAGCAGGTGGTTATTTTTACAATATTTTTCAAATATTTGTAAGTGTGCGTTAGACTTATAAGAAGATATGGAGAGTTGATGGAATATTTGCATTGCTCCAACTTTCCAGGTACATCAAATATCACAAGCAGATCAAAGACTAAATTAGTTTCAACTGCCAAAAGGGGTGCGCACGAACTATAACATGGATGGTAATTTCTACTTCGTTTTACCTTAACTGGATTAGGTCCTTCGGTGATTCATTAACTGGATTAGGTCCTGCGGTAGAATACTTCCATTGTCGTAATCTGTATGTTTCATCTTTTTGTTAGTAATTTTAAGAACTAATTCCAAAGAGTTATGCCTGTTTTATCATAGATAATGATCACTGAGTTGTTTATGTAATAAATAGGTATTCCAAAGAGAAATTGGATAGGAACAGTTTTCAACGTTGTGTCTGACCTCGCCAATAAATTGTCGAATTCTGATGCGATTCATAGAGATGAAAATGATGTCATAAGAAGCCTGATTCGAGTTTTGGAGGTAACCAAACCATCATGTCATTATTATCATTTTTCTACAACGATTTTCGTTTGCAAGATGTTTAATTTTATACTATATCAAAATTTCTATAAAGATGTTCAGTTTTAAATTACATCTAAATTGCTATAAATTTGACTTTGCTATGTCCTTCTCTTTTCCTCTCTTTATGCTAATTTGAACATGCTAACTTGAACATGCTGCGAACTAGCTTTGTCTCATAAGTAAATCTTGAATATAAACTGGAATATCTTAGCCGTATCCTTCTAGAAGTTCGGTCACTTTTACAGATCAAGTTCCACCTATTTGAGAATCAAAACTGAAACCAAATGAACTATTTTTACCTTTTTGGTCACTCTCATTTATGTCTTTCGATGGGTGTGGCATAACATCTCATATGGGATGTTTTGGGTGGTCTCAGTTGTCTTCCATCATGAAGAAAGTTGTAGGTTATTGATGCACAGGCCCTGTAGATGCTACTAGCAGTCCTCTTACCTGCCTATGGTGGAGTTTCATCAAAGACAATGCTAAGGTAAGACTTCAAACTTTATGAATAAGGTAAATAAAAGCTCAAATAATGCATGTACCAGAAAAACATTGGTGCCAGTTTAGGAAAACTGAAATAGTCGATACAAGTAACGAAAACTTTCACCCAAAGGTTTAATTTTTTTTTCTTTCTTTTGGTGAAAACCTCTATATCCACAACAACATGAGTAGGATTTCAAGCTTTGGTATTACTTTTTCTGATGAGGCAGTCTGCGCTACAGGTGAAACACATTTCCATTGTGATGCAAGGGCCACTCAGGGTGAAGAGATAATCCGATTGATAGCAGCTCTATGTTTGGCAAGACAGAAAAGGACAAGGATTTGTAGAGTAGAGATTGAAGACAAGGATGTTATTAAACAGTGTTCGGAAGAAACTAAAATTTCCTGCAGTAGACTCTGACAGCGATGTTCTTGATATATCTAAGGCCTTATTTTCTTACTTACATTATTTGAAGTGTAATCAATTAAGGCAGCCTTATTTGCCAAGCTTAATAGAAATGTTGAAGGCTAACCAATATCCCTCTTAAGAGGATGTCTTAGGTGAACACTATATGCCTCAAAACGTTTTGCCAGGTGGGTCTCACGCTCCACTAGAGGTTAAAACGCACTCCATAGTAGAATACATAAAAAGGTAAATTCTTGAGGAGGGTGAGTTTTTTAGTCAAACAGAATCCTGCTACTTAATGAACCAGATCATGGACTCTTAAAAGTTAAAATCATTTACATCGTAGAACCTTGTTGGATACATTAATAAGTTTGAGTAAACTCAATCATCTTCCAATTCCCAAGACTGAAAAAAGTCGGTATTGAACCACCACCAGGTTAATTCGTTGAAATTTTGCATGCATTAATTATTCATTATCATCTCAAGTCGATCAAAAGTTCTAATGAACAAAGAAAAGTCAAATGATCTCTCTTATCAATCTAAACACTACTTGTTACGTTATTTAATCACATAATACAGAAATCAATCGACTGTCTCTTTTCGCAACAAGAGCGCCAAATGGGTACTAATTAACTCTTTATTCTGCCAATTGATTCATTATTAGGATGCATATATATATATATATATATATATGTGTCTTTATCCTCTCTTCAGAATTCATTTCCACTTATAAATCAAAGCATAACAATCAAACATAATCATTACTTGCTCCATTATATTTCTACAACTCTTATTGCTGTTGCAGCTCTCAGGAGTAATCCTAACATCATCTACAACTCCATTGCCACAGACGAAGCCTGGATGCAAAGCCAAATGTGGTAATTTCACAATTCCATACCCGTTTGGTTTAGGTCCCAGCGAGAATGGATGTTCCTTTACAGGAGATGAGGGAATACAGCTCTACAACATCACATGTAATACATCTTTCAACCCTCCAAAACCATTCTTATCCCTTGGTCTAAACACAACTTCAGGTATATATAATATGATTGAACTGATAAGTGTATCAGATACCGAAATACGTGTAAAAAACGTACTAGAAACAATGTGTTACCAATATAAAACTGGTAATGTTACTTTAGATGAATCACTAAACTTTATGAGTACGAGAAATACCCCATTTACAATCTCATCAACCATGAACAAATTCTTCGGGATTGGTTGTTATACCATGGGGTACATTCTTGATCCTGATGCTAACTTCAATACAGAATGCACGACGACATGTAAAACTAAGGAAAACATTGTAGAGGGGTCTTATGTTGGAAGTGGGTGTTGTGAAATTTCATTACCTAAAGGAATCAAGAGGTTTATAAACGTAGTTGATTCCATGAACTCATCAAGGGTTAGGTCAGATAGTATGTCCTTCAATCCTTGTAGTTATTCAATATCAGAAGAGACCTGTTGTTGAGGACGAAGTTTGTAGTTGAGCTATGGCAAGGCAAGGGAAGTGTTGAGTGTAGGAGCACGGCGAACTTTCTTAACCTTATTCTTCTCGTAATTAGTTTCACCCTCAGTACCCTTCGAAGAACAACGCACATAAGAAACAAAGGCAACAATATTGTTTTACCTCTAAAGAGAAGAAAGTATTTCTTACTACCTTGTTATGCGAAGGCTTCCTCTTGCGAGATTCATTATCTTTAAGGATCGAAGAAGAATTAGGGTTTGAAACTGTAATACGAAGATTACCAGAGGAATAATTTTTGCTGCAACAAACCAGTATGGGAATATGAAGAACAATAAACATGAAGAACAACCGCAGAATAACAATGACGATCGAAAACTTAAAAACAAGAAAACAGAAAGGGAAATAAGACGGCAGTAATGATAGAGCAAGCTAACCTGGGATGAGAATCCATAAGGTCCAAAGGAGATCGACACCGAGAAAATTTCTGAAAAAGTAGAGAATGAAGGCTTCGAGAGGATGAAGATAAAGAAACTTAACAGAGAAGAAGGGAAAATAAAGAAAAGAAAAGATATCACTCCTCACCACAGTCAATAAATAAGGAAAATATGAGGGAGAGACTTCCGGTTAAATTACGACGTGCCGGTCAAAAAGGAAGAAGGTCAACATGTGTAGACGGTTAAGCTGAAATCATAGAAACATGTCGGTCGAAAAGAATACGAAGAGATGAATTCGTGTGGCAGGGTTTCTCATACCACTCTTTCTCTCGAAAGAACAATATGAGAAGAGGCAAAATGTGGGTGCAAAATACCGCACACTCATTAAGTATGCGAAATAATCCCTTTAGTATCAAGCGAACACGAACGTGTACAACATATCTTGGATGATGTCACCAAGTCGCAGCTGGAATGTGAAGATCAACGCGGCAAAGAGAGAATCGATGCGGCAATATTAAAGTCAAAGCGAAGTTGACGCACTCCAGATCCGAAAATAGGGGCTTTATTAGCTGTCCTCCACTATGTAAACTCCTATAAAAAGAACCTGATGCCATTGTAGAAAGGAGAGACCTTTTTTGTGAGCTGAGATAAGATATTTAGGAGAGAGAAAGTTATTTTCTTCCCAAGTTAGGGTTTCTACTCTTATATTTTGTATTTGATCTATATTTTAATAAAATGATTCAGTGTTCTTCCCATGATGTTTTGAATAGAGTTTATAGATTTCACTAAGGGTGTGGTTGTAGGATTTCCTGCAACTACACACCTGGCGGAAGTAAATTTTCTTTTGATGCCTTTGAAGGTATGCTTGCACAACTGAATTGATATAGAGTCCATAGAAAACATCCGGACTCCGGAACGATAACGATTTGATATATGAGTCATTTTCCGAGTCACATAATTAGTAGAGTTTTATTAAAATTGTTATAGTTAACAAGATTTGTTTTTTCTAATACGATGGGTTCTTGATTTATGTTTCATCGGGGATAAAAAGATGTGAATGAGTGTGAGAATCAAGAATCCAATCCTTGCAAAGGAATTTGCACAAATACAATAGGAAGTTACAGTTGTACTCGTCCAAAGGGCTATTTTGGAGACGGAAGGAAAGATGGAATCGGTTGCATCCTCGAAAACAAGGAATTTCCTATACTAAAAGTCACTCTTGGTATGTGTTACAAGCAATAATATTTTTGTTGATTGAAATAATATTCATGCACGTGTTGGATTAGGGTTCTTATTTCTTATTGTTGCTGGTTCTTTGCTATATTTACGCATGAAAAGAAGAAAACTAAACGAACTCAAAAAGAAGTTTTTTCAACAAAATGGTGGGATGTTGTTAAAACAACAACTATTGTCATACGAAGGTGGTGTGGAGGCTACAAAAATCTTTACAAAGAAAGAATTAAAAGCGACAACCAAAACTAGAGTGATGAACTCATCCTTGGTAGAGGAGGTTTTGGAACAGTTTATTTAGGAAATTTATCTGGCAAAAGTGTAGTTGCCATTAAAAAGTCAAAGGTAATTGATCAGAGTTAAATTGAACAATTCATCAATGAGCTTGTTATTTTAGCACAAGTTAATCATCGAAATGTGGTAAAGGTCTTGGGATGTTGTTTGGAAACCGAAGTTCCTTTGCTTGTTTACCAGTAAATCTCGAATGGCACCCTCTTCCACCACATTCATAATAAAGAGGATGTAAAAGCATCATCATCTCTTTCTTGGAATAGCCGTTTAAGGATTGCAACTAAAAGTGCTGGAGCGCTTGCATATTTGCACTCAGCAGCTTCTATACCCATTATTCACAAGGATATTAAATCCGCCAACATACTTATAGATGAAAGTTACACTGCAAAAGTATCAGATTTTGGGGCTTCAAGGTTGAATACACTAGGTGAAACGCAAATAGATACGCTAGTTCGGGGGACGTTAGGGCACTTAGATCCGTAATACTTCCACACTAGTCAATTGACGAATAAAAGTGATGTTTATAGCTTTGGCATAGTTCTTGTCGAACTCTTGACATGAGAAAAACCTCTTTCTCCTAATCGGTGCCTTGAACAAAGAAGTCTGGCTACATTTTTCCTTTATGCAATGGAAATGAATGATGTCTATAAGCTTATCGAACCTCAAGTAGCTAAAGAAGGGAGTCGTGAGCATATCATTGCGGTTACGGAGCTGATAGACGCATTTATGTGTCTAATTTGTCCTCAATGTTTCGTATTGTTAGTCCTCGTTTTTGTCCTTATTATGGTGTTTTGTGTGTTTGTAGGTATTTTTTGGAAATAAAGATTGTTGGAAAATTCGGCTCGAAAAGTTGCTCGGAACACCCCCGGAGGACATTTGCTATTCGGACTCCCACTTTGGATAAGGGGTAACCCAATTACTAAGGGGCACCCCGGGGAGCCAAATGCTAATCGCACCCCATCACTGGTTAAGGGGCACCCATCTTCTTACTCGTGAAGAATAGTTTTGGCGGGAAAATTTATTTGAAAATGTGAAAGTTCTGTGGAAAATTTTGGACGTGTTTAAATGAGATTAAATAGCTGGATTTGGCTCAGAAGATCCTGTTTTGACTAAACAGGGATGGTAAGATCCTTGGAATCAATAAGATTTGGCCGAATAATCGTGTGGAAGCAAAACAGGGGAGTAAGAAAAACCCGGAATTTTGTTGGGTTTGTTCGTGGAGATTACGTGTAAAAATCCTCCATGCACGAGTTTAATCCATCTGGGACTTGTCTGCATTGATATTGGAGTCTACCAACTATATCCAGACGCGTGAGAATAGAGAGAAGAAAAATATAAGGGAATAATATCTCGGAAAATTGCAGAGAGTGATTGCGGAAGATATTGGAGTTATTGTTGATATTTGGAGGATCTGTTGGGTATATATAGAGGTCTGGGACATTGTCGAGGGGGGAGAGAGAGTTTGGGCCAAAGGATAGAGTTGCAGAGTGAAGAAAAATCAAGTTGCAGTATTCTTCGTCGCTCGCCGTTGGGAAGAAAGAACGAAGAACATTAAGCTTCCAAAGCCTCGTCGTTAAAACCGTGGTTTATTCTCGATTTTGCAACAGTCTTTGCAGCGACATATCAACAGTGATTACAACACTTTTCTTTTACCGTATACTGTAACAGCGTTTTGCAACACCTTATAAGTGTTGCAAATACTCGATTTTCATCATTTTCTCTCTATTTCATCATTGTAAACACCTTTTTGAGCAATGAAAAAAATCCTTTGAGAGTGTTTTTACCATGCGGAGCTAGAACCCCTCACTGGGATGACGGAGGAAGCTGTTTTGCACCCATGTGGTAATTCTATTTAATTCCTTTATGACTATTTGCACTATTATAATTGATTTATGATTTTTCTTGATTATTTGTGAATCCGTTAGATGTCGCATGCTTAGTCTTAGGTACTTTAGATGCGTCATGCTTGTGAATTACATATAATTCTTTATAAAATCTACCTTGGCAAAGAATTAGAGTCGATGTTTGTTATTTTATGAGCTTTAATTGTCCGGAATTAATAGATGAACCGCATGAATGTGAGAATTGGTGGAATCCCGAGTCCCAAGAATCCTCTTCATCTTGTGACATAAATTGTATATTTTCTCTATTTTTATTATTTTTCTTTATTAAATCCTAGAATCGATTTTAACAAGTCCGAGTGAACGACAACTCTACTTACCACTATATAAAATTCGATCAATTTTTGGCGCCGCCGACGCGGACTTGTGTATAGATTTGTTTTTAGGTTTTATTATTAATTTTTTTATTATTATTTTTGTTCTTTTTTACGCGTTTTGGTATTTCGTTTGCTTTCGTATTTGGAGTGGAGCGAAAGAAAAGAGAAAGTGCTTTGAAAAGAAAAGCAAAGCCAAAATAGGAAAGAAAAGAGAGATCCGAACGGAGTGAAGAAGAAAATTTTGTATATAGTGTTATTATTATTTATTTTTTTTAGAAACTGTAATTAGGTCATTATTTTTGTAATCTTTTATTTTTGGACATTTTTATTTTTTATTTTTGGACATTGAACATTGGACATTATTAATTTTAAACCCTAAGGAAGGGTTAATTTAAATATAAACTGCACAGGGAAGGACGGTGATTACGATATCACCTCGGCCCCTCGAATTCGTACATGACATAGGAGTCGTGGCCCGAGTCGACTTCAACGGTTCATCCCCCGTCTGGAACGGGAGGTAAGAATTCTAAACACCCGTGAATCCCCTATCAGCGGGTTTACTGGATGATTTTGTATGCATATATGTTGAGGTCTTGAATACGGCTGCTTTAATTTCCTAGTAAAGGGCAAGGACTGGCCATAAAAGATAAGGGTTCGGATTTCATCACCGTTCTCTTCTTTCCCGCCTTAGGAAAACGAAACCAAACGCGAACCTAAGCCTAAAATTTTGAATAGAACGAGACCGATAGGGTAACGAGCTTAATAGGAAATTCGTTCGAAAAATATTGGTTACTCTTTTAAGCATACTTCAAAGTTCATGATGGTTTATGTGAGTTGAATGCGTGACTGCGCCGCCTTGTAATGCGGTGAGGCCTTGGGTATCAAAGCTCCACGCAGCTTCCCTCGCCTCTATTCAACTTACTTTAACTCGGATTGATTCCAGAGGGGTTTGCTCAGATTGTAACGAATTCCTTTTCAAAAGATTAGAAGTTGGTCTAGAAACAATCTAAGTGGAGCCATCATGCTTTTTGTTTGCTAGAAATCAGTAGGTTTGTTGTGGTCGAGTCAGCCTTGTTTGTGTTTGTGTAGAATTCCCTTGCAGTTAGGATGTCAAACTGGTATTACAATAGCCATCACAATGAATATGAATATCCAACTGAACAATATGGTCATCACTCTTTTTATGACCATAGTGTGAATAGTGGTTGGGAACGCCAAACTTTTGAAGGTTATGGGTCATACCATGGTGAGCCCAATTACTATCCACACACCAACCGGTCTAACGAGCAAAATTTCTCTCTACTAGAGTCAACACGTAAGTTAGCTGAGTCGACACGTAAGTTCGCAGAAATGAATAACTTAGTTATGGACGAAAGCAATGCAACGAGTGAAATTTCTTTCCTAGATTCAATAAGTAAGTCATGTGAGTCGAGTCACGATACAATAAGGAAGTCATGTGAGTCGAGTCACGATACAATAAGGAAGTCATGTGAGTCGAGTCACGATACCATAATGAAATCATATGAGTCGATTCGAAAGCTTTTGTTAGAGGCCCAGAACGGAACTGCTCGAGATAATCTTAGTGTTTCCAATGATTCCCCTGAAAACGAGGATAGTTATTTACATAATCAAGATAACGAGGATAAAATTGGTAACACTACCTGTCTAGATGAGGTTCAACCATTTTCATATTATTATAATGATGATTATGATGAGGATAGTGTTGATGAAGAATTTGAAATCAGTAGGCATAGTGATCAGGAATTTGTTACTCCAATTGAGCTTAATAATGATAATATTTCTAGTTCAAATCCAAATAATTTTAATAATTATTCACCTATTCAAAAGGATGAGGATTTGACTAGAGATACCCCCGTTTTAGACGATGTAGTATTTCCTTTTGATTACGAAGCCAATGATGGTTTAGAGGAACGAGTATATTTTGAGTCTAGCGATTTAGAAACAATAGACTTAGAAAAGAAAATGAACTCGTAGAGATGAGTGAGGATGTACCCGACTTAGAAGAATCAATTGACCATTTTCGTGAATCAGATGACCTTGAAATTAGGGAAGTTGTGACTAGTCTTTCTAGAGACACCGAAAACTCTAAGTTTGGGGGTGATTATCATTCTCCATGTGCTTTAACTCTTAGAAAGGTCCCTAACTTGGGACTTGACATATGTGCCTCAACCATTTTAAAAGATTATCTTCATACACTTTTTCCTGAACCTAGTTCTGTCCATAAAGAAGTTCAGTTGTTAGAAACCCATCCTCTGGTTGATGTGGTTAACCCAGGCTACGATACCACAATTGACTTTGTTTTCCTACCAAAAACCTTCCTTCCAATTGTGGGAACAAATGAATTTCAGATGTGTCGGTTATTAAGTTTTGAGACTAAACCTAATTACTTTAGAAAATTAGGGTCGACAAATTTGATTAAGAATGACCACTACTATGGTCAACTGTGTGAGTCAAGTCTGATTGGCTTAGAGGATCCCCAGTTATTCAGGTTATTGTTATGTGCTTCTAAGTTCTTAATTGAGTATTTCCAGACTCTACAACCTTATCTTAAGAATCCTTCTTTTGAGGAAGTCCATCCCATGAGAACATTTTATTTAGACCCTTTTATAGAGCCTGAACCCGAACCACAACTAGATGTAGTTGTCTTAAACAAAAAAATATATAAGGGTGTGTTGGATATCTTCCTGGTCTGTGGCAGTCTCCTCTTCTTGTCGTTAGCACTTTTTGATCCAGATGACCCGCAGTTATTTCGGCTGCTACTATATGATTCTTCGAGGTGACTAATCTCTTCCATTGTCTGGATGATGACTTTAAACTTAGCACTTCTTGGGAGGTAACCCAATATTCATGTGACACGGTAATATCTTTCTTTATCTCTTTTGCTTCAAATGGTAACAGTTTCTCCTTGTTCATGTTTTTAATTTCATCTTTAGAACATTGAGGACAATGTTAGAATTAAGTTTGGGGGTATGGGAGAAACTTTTTAGTTGCATTTTTGAAACTTCTAGCGTCACATGGTATCCGGTTAGCTAAGTTTACGTACTGTTTCTCACCAAAAAGATAGAAATTGGAATGCTAGGGATAACAACCTATTGAGACATTAGAGAAAAAGACATTGAGATCCTTGAAATTCAGGAGAGAACTTGTTCCTTTTAGAGGGTAACCGTGATGGACCTAACCATCCATGATGGAAAGGCAAGTAGGTCAGGAAATTCCAGAAAGACAAAGCAACCTCACAATGTAGTCTTAGTTACTGGATTACAACTCTCTCTCAGTAGAAACTTATCATCATCAACAAACGGAGCGACATCAAAATCTATAAAGGAAGTGGAAGATGTTTAAAGTTTAGAAGCAACAATAGAAAATCAGAATTCAAAATCAAGGGTTTCAAGAAGTTATAAGAGCAAGAAAAATCAAAATATAAGTTGTTGAAGTTCATGATACTAAGACATTACAAGTTGCGAAGATCCAAGTGTTAAATTCCTTCTGTGATGGCCATGTAAATTTTTATCTTGTTATTACTCAAAAAAAAAAAAATTTTAAATTTTGTTCAATAAGGCCATAGGGAAGTCGAAATCTATAAGGAAGTTTCAAGTGAGGAATCGAAGAGAAGAGTTAATTGTCAAGGTTCTACGAGGTTCAAGAGTTTATCATCAACAGTTGAAGCCGAAGAAGACGTTGTTTCTACTAAGCACTATGAGAGAGTCGAAGAAAGATACATTTGGTTGCTTTTTTAGTCCGCTTTCAATCTGGCACAAGATCTTTCTAGCACTGGTTTAACTCATCACACGTAATTAGTCCAGCTGTGTAGCAGATGTCCCTCTCATCTTTTTCTCTCTCCTAATCTTATCCAAATGAAAATCGCCAATCGCATCTTACAATGTTTATCTAGCTGTGTAATGGATATCGCTTTATCTAGCAAGTGTTGCAGATGTGTCTCCTCTTTTCTTCTTCAACAACTTTAGAGCCGACACCATTAATTTTTCTGGCATTCTAGTCACTTGGAGATAGGTTGAGAATGTGTATGTCCTCATAGCTCTTTGGATACTGGTGACCAATTAGAAGTAAAGGTTTTGTGGGTACACCTCTGGTAAACCCTCCCGAGACTTTATCTCGGTCACTAGGGCCACCTAGTGAGTTTGAATTTTATTTTCTAGAATAAATTTGCTCGAGGACTAGCAAATAATAAGTTTGGGGGTATTTGATAGACGCATTTTGTGTCTAATTTGTCCTCAATGTTTCGTATTGTTAGTACTCATTTTTGTCCTTATTATGGTGTTTTGTGTGTTTGTAGGTATTTTTTGGAAATAAAGATTGTTGGAAAATTTGGCTCGAAAAGTTGCTCGGAACACCCCCGGAGGACATTTGCTATTCGGACTCCCACTTTGGATAAGGGGTAACCCAATTGCTAAGGGGCACCCCGGGGAGCCAACTGTTAATCGCACTCCATCACTGGTTAAGGGGCACCCATCTTCTTACTCGTGAAGAACAGTTTTGGCGAGAAAATTTATTTGAAAATGTGAAAGTTTTGTGGAAGATTTTGGACGTGTTTAAATGAGATTAAATAGTTGGATTTGGCTCAGAAGATCCTGTTTTGACTAAACAGGGATGGTAAGATCCTTGGAATCAATAAGATTTGGCCGAATAATCGTGTGGAAGAAAAACAGGGGAGTAAGAAAAACCCGGGATTCTGTTGGGTTTGTTCGTGGAGATTACGTGTAAAAATCCTCCATGCACGAGTTTAATCCATCTGGGACTTGTCTGCATTGATATTGGAGTGTGCCAACTATATCCAGACGCGTGAGAATAGAGAGAAGAAAAATATAAGGGAATAATATCTCGGAAAATTGCAGAGTGATTGCAGAAGATTTTGGAGTTATTGTTGATATTTGGAGGATCTGTTGGGTATATATAGAGGTCAAGGACATTGTCGAGGGGGGAGAGAGAGTTTGGGCCAAAGGATAGAGTTGCAGAGTGAAGAAAAATCAAGTTGCAGTATTCTTTCGCCGCCGTCATTGGGAAGAAAGAACGAAGAATATTAAGTCGCTAAAGCTTGTCGTTAAAAACCGTGGTTTATTCTCGGTTTGCAACAGTTTTTGCAATGACATATCAACAAAGTGATTACAACACTTTTCTTTTATCGTATATTGTAACAGCGTTTTGCAACACCTTATAAGTGTTGCAAATACTCGATTTTCATCATTTTCTCTCTATTTCATCATTGTAAACACCTTTTTGAGCAATGAAAAAATCCTTTGAGAGTGTTTTTACCATGCTGAGCTAGAACCCCTCACCGAGATGACGGAGGAAGTCGTTTTGCACCCATGTGGTAATTCTATGTAATTCCTTTATGACTATTTGCACTATTATAATTGATTTATGATTTTTCTTGATTATTTGTGAATCCGTTAGATGTCTCATGCTTAGTCTTAGGTACTTTAGATGCATCATGCTTGTGAATTACATATAATTCTTTATAAAATCTACCTTGGCAAAGAATTAGAGTCGATGTTTGTTATTTTATGAGCTTTAATTTTCCGGAATTAATTGATGAACCGCATGAATGTGAGAATTGGTGGAATCCCGAGTCCCAAGAATCCTCTTCATCTTGTGACATAAATTGTATATTTTCTCTATTTTTATTATTTTTCTTTATTAAATCCTAGAATCGATTTTAACAAGTCCGAGTGAACGACAACTCTACTTACCACTATATAAATTCGATTAAGAGCTTGCAAGGAGATGCCTCAACAAGGAGGGTGAAAGAAGACATACAATGAAACAAGTTGCTGCAGAACTAGAAAGCTTGAGTAAATCAGAAACACATCCATCTGGAGTTTATGATCAGCAAAGCCATGAAGAAAAGTCTAAAATATTTATTGATGAGCCAAATAGATCTCTATTCTGTACCAAGAAATTCCTACACCTCTGGTGATTCTGGTCAGTTCACTAGTGCAGGGAAAGATGTGCTCAAGCCAATGAACATGCCCCGATAATACTGTATGAATTTTCAATAATTGTGTAAGTTACAATAGGTGGCTTACCCACTTGAATTGGATTATATAATATGCATTTATTTATTTATTTATTTTGTTGGTTTTTAAATTTCAGTAATTTGATTGTACTTGTTGTTGATCTGAGCATTATTAAAACAAGTGTAGTTCGCATCACATTACTCTATAACTATACTTTTGAAATTGTTTGTTTTCTCTTTTCTTGGCACCTTAAATCGCAACATTGTTAAAGACAGATACCAGTATTAACAGGATAGGTGTCAATTGATTCATATAAAACAGAATAACCCTATAGATTCGTATCCTCCCAAGCAATATCGATACCCGTCTTTATCAATCATGTTAGTCACAGGATGTCTCTTTTGAAGGGTATTATCCTTATATTTGATGTACCCGTTACGATCGTGCTATCAATCTTCTCGCTAACCCAAAAACTTATTTTCCCTTTTGATTTTCTTAAATGTTTTTTGGCCGCGTTGTATTTCCACCACTTCTACCACCATCTAGAAACATCTACCAGAATCCTTTCTCAAATTTATCTTTTAAGGACGGTTCCTATGGTGAGAGGTATGTGTTGTTTTGCCATGCCTTGTGGCATGGAAAACTAGTTTCCTCACTATGGTAAACCGACAAATTCTATTAAAGTAGTATATTTTATTGTGTTTTGTGGGACCCTTATCAATAAAAAATTTAGTTGTTTGTGTTTGGTGAGGTATTTATTAAATTTTAAGGATTATATAATATTTTGTGGGACCCTTGTATAATAAAAATTTGTTATAATAACTAAAAAGTAGGAGATAAAAAGTAAAATAGAAATTAAAAAATTACCTAGCGGTGGAGACTACACCGGGAGATCTACACTACACCGACTCGACCGCTTGGTGGAAACTTGACTTGGCCTGGCCAGATTGCTTGTTTGCCAGCTTCATAGTGGGTGCAAAACTGAAAAACTGGCCAGTTTGCTATGCCCATAGTAACCGGCCTAATAGCCAATAATGAATTTTTGGAAATGCATGTCAACATATCCGTCGTTGTCAATTAATCTATGCCTATGGTTCATTTGCTCAAGTAATTTGTTTAGCTTTAAAAGTTAAATACGTCATATTTTTGGTACTTGCAGATACAAATTGAATCAACCGTCAGTTGGATGGGGAAAATTACTTTATTTCCATCAATATTGGGACATATATATATATATATATATATATCTTCTTAATGATAGTAACCCAGGGGCATATGAAATACCCAAAAATAGAATTCTACCACTCCAAATAAATTTCCCATTTGAGGTGGAAGCTATGACCAGTCAATATAATTAGTCAAATTCTCCTGACACAAAAATTCAATACTCAGCCACCCACCGGGATCGTTGAATTTCGCTCGTATCTTGTCTTGTGTGAGTGGTGCCAACAATGCGGCTTATCTTTCTATTGCTCATTAATTATGTCACCTCATTAGGTAGTCATTATCATCATGTCAAGTTGACATTACAGCCGTAATGAACAAAGAAAAGTCAAATGATCCTAATTATCTATCTAAGCACTGATTGCTACTTAATTTAATCACAAGTTGACAGTACACTAAGCTGAGAACAAAACTAAGAATTCATACTCTTTTAGTTGAAGTCCTTTTCCCCTTCCTAACTCCAGTTTTTGCAAAGTTGACTCTCTCGCCAACTTTAATAAAGCAAGATCCAAATCAGTTTTTTATTTATTCTCTGAGAAGAAATTTCGATAAAGGTAATCTGCTTGGTAAGTTGGTATATCCTCAGGGGCTTTTATCTTGCTCCTGCTCGTGAACTCTCTGTCCCCAGTGTCAAATCAAGAATTTTTGTACTGCATGTCAACATACGTGTTTTTGTTGTTTTTATCAACATATATATATATATATATATGGTATATGCAGATACAACGTTAATCAACCATCCTCAGGTTCGATAGATAATTAGGATCATTTGACTTTTCTTTGTTCATTACGGCTGTAATGTCAACGTTAATCAACGTTAGATGGAAAATTTAATTCAATAAATTAATCCTTGATAAATTAATTATTTCGTAAAAATAATAAAATTCTCGGGTTCCAATTAGGTGTGAAACTAAATTTAAACTCCACAAATTAATAATTTCACTAAAACAATAAGAAAAAAATTGGTCCAACGCTATTAATGATAATAACCTGGGGCACATCCTCAAATAAACCAAAAATAGGGAGCTTACACAAAAGTGTGACTGATAAGTGGGTTTCTTCCAAAACTATAACCAATTTGAAATTTGTTCCAAAAGTGTGACCATAACCGGTCAACGGTCAAGTATGCCCCGGTCTTTTCTATAAATACCAGATTTTGTCCTCGTCCTTACGCTTCATATGTAGACATCCGATTTTTTTATTATTTTTTTTTCTTTTTTTATAATATTATGGTAAGTTTATTATTGACTCATGACCCCACCATTTTTTACTGACGCCACGTGGATGTGTAGTAAGGATATGTAGACATCCATTAGATAGGCTTAATATGATGTTTGATATGTGTACACACCCATGTTTCTTTCTTCTACACATCGAACACTATTCATAATTAACAAAAAGATTAATCATAATAACAAAAAAATTAATCATAATTACAGAAAGATTATACGGTATTGTATAAGAATAAATGATTATACAAGAATTATACGGGATTAAAGAAGAATTATTAGGCTAATAGTGACATTAATTTAATCTGGGTTTTACTTCTATATCTTCGACTTCAGCTCTCCCACAGAACACACCCTTCAGGACTTCAATCTTTCTTATTATTCCTCTTCCTTTTTTCCTAAAGTGAAGCTCATCTATAAGATCACCAGGTATGGGAAATCCCGTTTTTCAGAAATCAAAATAATGTTTGATTTTGTAAACCCTGGAAATTTGATTTCTATTTTTTTTAGATTTTGAACTCCATGTAGATCGAAAATATGTTTTGATCGGAAATTAGGGTTCTCCATATAGATCGAAAATAAGCCATGTTAGGTTATGATATAGTTGATTGTGATATTTTGTCGATATTGATTTTGCTTTAACAAATGATGATAATGTAAAATTGGATAAAAATTTCATTTTAATTTCATGAAATAGGTTTCAAATAGGGGTTAATAGGAAGTTTCTTAGTGGGTTGGATACGGATTCTGATTGCGAATGCTACTGTTTGATTTTGGTAGTGCGGTTGTTAAGCAGAAGAGTTAGATTAATATCATTGTGGATCGCCGTGTTAGCGGTCTCTCCGAAATGCCAGTCTCAGTGTGTAAGCACTATTCTGCAGTAGTGAGAAAATGAATTTGGGTTATCTTCAGTTCACAATGAAATTTTGTTCGAGTAGTTATTCAACACATTTTTTGTTGCACCCTTTTCTGTAATTACCATTGAAGTAGTTATTGAAGCCATATCTACTTATTCAAAGGGAGGCCCTTATTGGGGTACTAGTCGTCTCATAATTTGAGTGGCACATGGCAAAAAGAACAGTGCGCCAACTTGTGTTTTTAGTGCCATTAGCAAGACCAATTCATTGAATTTGCGTTCCTTCGATGCAATTTTCACTTTTCTACTGTATATTCAGATATTGTAAGGGTTGTAATGATTTTTTATATGTTTCAATTGCAGTTGTTTTTGTTTGATGCCTGATATGAAAGTCCATGTGCACTACAATGGATATTGGGTACGGAGAAGTAAGAACGATGCATATACCGGGGTTCATTTACAATATCCGGTTTTCCAGAAATGTTTACTCCAAAGAGGATATAAAGAAGCAAGTAGCAGGTCTACCTGGGTTTTGAGCAGTGGACCCGATTTCGAAGTCTATTGTCCGGGCATCGGTTCCAAGCTTACGGGTGTAGACAACTTGATATTGATTACCTGGACAAGAAACCTTGAACTCTTATGTGGAGGAAGCACCAGGAGTTCCATCTTTTTTCGTAATAGCATCTCGGAAAGAGGCATCTCAGCAATTAACAGTAGATTGTACTCCCACAACTCCCTTTACCAGTAATGTTACTCAAGTGTGTTCAGCTGGGAATACACCTTCAACTAGGAATACCATTTTAACCCCATTATCTCCTACTAGCGGTAGCATAGTGAATTCCTCCGTCAATGATAACTCCAGCATTGTACGGAGGCACCGCCCAAGTAATACTGGCAGTGGTAATAATTTTATCTGCTTCTCCCTCTAATTGTTATATTGTTATCATTTCCAAATCTCTGTATCCCAGCCTGTGGATCTTACTGTATTTTCCTTGTAAAAAACACTCGTAACTTTGTTATGTTGCTTACGCAACCTGGTAATAGCTAGCAATCTGTGTTTATATTTTTACACACTGCACTAAAATAGGTCATGCCAAAGATGTATCCTACATTATCTAGTCTCACTAATCTCTATTGTGTTTATCTATTTCAGGGACTGAATATGTTTCCAAAGCTAGGAGAAGCCTTGAATCAACTTGGGACACACCATTTGCCATCGAGTTACCCCGCCTACATGATGCTCCGTCTAATCCAAAACCAAGTCAGAGTTCTCCACCTCCCGAAACCTCACAGAAATTGCGGTGGTATGAGCTGTGTGAGAATCAAAGATTCAAAACCAAGGATCAAACTAAACCGGATGTTGGGTTGGTCCAAATACTAGACTTTTTTTGAGGCCGAGGTTTCGTGAGTAGGCTACATTCTATGTGCTTCGTATGTAAGGATCCCACTAAAGCAAGTGCGGGTGGGCTGTGTGGGCAAGACAGCCTGCCAGCCCTTACCGGTGGGTAATCACTAAAGTCGCAGCCTCCACACACTTGTTGTAGAGAGACAACTTGGACCCCGCACTCAGAAAAAAGCAAAGGCTCATGCTATGGCCAAACTCTTCAGAAGGAATTTTCCAGTGTGATCGTGTGTATACACCCAAACAACCGATGCAAGACATGTGGAGAGATCATGGTGTCACCATCACTTACAGTGTGCATACTGGGTTGTAAGAGGGAACCGAAGCTGTTAGGGGTTCTCCCGACGATTCATACCAATACTTGGTGGGTTACAGCCACATGCTTGAACTACACAACAAAGGCACAAAAACGGCGATTCATACCAATGCAGATGATCAATTTATGTATTATTTTTTTTACTGGGTGCATGTCTACATGGATTCAAAACTTGGTGTAGACCCGCATTTGCTGTGGATGGTACGCACCTCTCTGGGGACGACTATGGAACTCTACTTTCGGCAGTTGCGTTTGACGTTAATAATCAAATGTTCCCTATTGCGTTTGCCATTGTTGATTCTGAGAATAAGGAATCATGTGAATGGTTCATGCAACAATTATTCGATACGCTTGGTAAAGACTTTTCATCAAGAGAGGATCTAGTCGTGTGTTCAGACAGATCGCAAAGCATCGAACACGGGGTTTCAATAGTGTTTACCAAGGCATCTCATGTGTACTGCGCCTACCATCTTAAAGGTATTTAGCAACAACACTTTACGGTCGAGTTACATTTGTTAGAAACTCATCTCCCTTAACCCTTGAGCTTATCTTTAGCTTTATGTAGCACTAACCTTTGGCTAGTCTCAAGAGCATATTACATTGAGGGCATATTCAATACTTGGTTGATTGATTGTCATTTTCTCACAATGCAGAGAATATCAGAACGAAGCATCACAATGTCGCAGCTGCTACGGCATTTATGAATGCTGCGCTAGCATACACTGTTGATGATTACCGAAAGGATATGAAAGAAGTCAAAAAATATCCGAAGGTTTTAGCCTTTGTACGGGATGTTTCAGAAAGGCATTGGGCTAGGATTCATTGCAAAACAGACCGTTATCTTTTCATGACAACAAACCTCTGTGAGAGTTGGAATGCCCTACTTTTGAATGCTAGAAAGCTACCAATCACCCATTTGGTCGATTGCATACGGTCACAAATCATGTTGTGGTTCTCTGAACGTAGAGACCTAGCTAAGCAAGATAAGTATGCTTTGAGTGACTTTGCTAAAAAAACAATTAGAGATCGGTGGGATTTGGCGTATTCCTTTGATGTCATGAAAATATGTGATGGTGAATTACAAGTAGGTGAGGCAGTTAATAATGATCAACATTATGTGAATCGGAGCGTAAGTCTTGCACTTGCAAGGTCTTTAACTTCGAGCATTTGCCATGTCTACACGCCATTTCAGTAGTTATCACCACGAAGATTAATGTTATTCCGCTGTGTGGAGATTACTATTCAAGATTTAGATGGAGATCAATGTATGCTCCTGTGATAAACCCAGTATTGAGTCAAGAACGCTGGGTTGTGCCAGAGAATGGGCTCATAGTGTTGCCTCCATACCGAGAAGCGCCAGAAAAGGGTCGTCGAAAAAGGAAGCGATATGTCTCGTTGGTGAAAAAGGTGCAAAGGTCGGAAAAAAGGCCCCCGCAAAGAATCGCCATGAGCCAGGTCATTATGTTAAAACTTGTCCCGAATTGTGAAACCGCAGCTTTTCAAAAGACTTTTCATCCGTCGTATGTTTTGTTTTAACTGTGTTTTAAGATTCAGTGTGTGGACAATTTTCTTTGATGAACCTAAACCCCAATCCTTTCAATTGCTTTGTAGGTTAAGTTTTTTGGATCTCTCCAAAAGTAATTATGGACTCCTAGAAGAATCAATGTTTTTTATTTTGGATTTGGACCAATATGATTGAGTCTGTCTCTTAATGGCTGATTTTTCAAACTTATATGTGCTTACAAAAACTCTATAAAAAGAGGTTGGTTATATAGAGTTTCTAATCCAACGGCTGATGCGAACCACCAACGAATGGCTGAGGATGACCCTATTTTCTTCTTGTGCAAAATATTTGTGTCCAAGCCTTAATTCACCCGCATCTGCCTGTGCAGGTTATTTGGGAATATACACAACGCTTTTGCACAACATCAATATTGTTCAATTTGACTTGTGCTTGGACTGTGTCAATTTGACTTTTTCTCGTCGAGGTAAGGTACAAATGGAGGGAGAAAAAGAAAGGTATAAAGAATGAATTTGTCTTCTACACGTCTGCTCTAACTTTATTACAGTATCACAACTACTTCTCTAAGAAAAAAAATTCAAAAACCAAATTCATTCTCTCCGGCTTTTGTAAATCTTTTTCGTTGTCATCTTCTTTGCCGTCATTTTCTTATCGTCAATTGATAATCAACAATTTGAGAGAGTAAACAGTAAATCATATTTTTTAAATGGGTATAAAACCTGGACAAAAAATTCGAAAGAAATTGAACGCAATTCAGATGCAAATCTAGTGTGCAGTCCACATTAAATTTATGTTACTGTTTGTAATTTGATTGAGTATATTTGATAGTTTAGATTGATTTTGATTTGAATTTTTTTTTTTTTTTGATAAAAGGAAATTCATTAAAACTAAGCAGAAAGAGATACATTGTTCATATTACAGACATTTTTATGGAAATCCAACTTTAACTTACTGTTCCAACTCCTAAAATCTATATCCTTATAGGAAGACCTATTAACTTCTTAGCTATTTTATCCGCTATAAAGTTACAAACCCTTCTAACATAAAATAAAGAAGAAGAGGCAAAAAAGTTGTTAATCTCGCTTTGTCTATGAAGACTTTACACCTCCAACTTGCAGCAAAATTTCTTCTTCTCATACCATTGGTAACATTGAGATTAAAAAGAAGAAGCCCACAAGCAGAATTGACGAGGAGCACTGTGATACCGATGACGATATTCAGAGTGGTTATTCTAGTATGGAATTTGATTGGTCTTTTAGTGATCCTAGTGATAATGAAACCGATAGGCTAAAAATGAAAAAAAACGACATTGGGGAAGAAATGTTGAGGGAAATAGTTACTGGATACATAACAAGTGGGATAAGGTGTAAGACCAAAAGCATTAGGAAAAAATCTTCGAGCAAGATAAAGTTAAAATCTCTACAAAAAAAGCACGCAAAGCACTCCATGACCGCCTTGTACAGACGTATGGATCCTATATAAACAGCTTCAAGTAACTCTAAAGCCTTGTGTGTTAAGTTTTTCTACTTGGTAATGTGTATGTTGTTGATATGATTCCTTTTTTCAATTGTTTGAACTCAGTTTAGTACCTGAGATGTGCCGGAAGATTGTTGAAACGAACCCCGGAAGCATTGCTAGTTGGACCATCCACCCGGACTAAAGAGTTTGAAGGGTTATGTATTGCGATAGGGCATCCATCAAGGGTTTAATGATGGATGCGCACCAATTATAGCATTAGCCTCGGTCCCTGCTAAACAGTATGTATGGTGGAACAATTTTGTCTCGCTACCTCTCCGTGGATGGTAACAATGGCATGTATCATATTGCCATTTACATCAGGGAGGGAAGAACGAAAGAATGGGACAAATTTCTGTCTATCATCGCTCCGATCCTGAAGAACACCAAAAGGGAAATTACATTTTTTCACGACTTCTCAAATGGTGAGACACTGGAATCTCATATCTATCGCTTATGTATATGTTTTTGATGCGGCTAATGTGCTCGAATGTCTGTCCTTACATGCATCGATATTGCCATTGACCGTAACTTCCAGATGTTAAACATTTTCATAGACTATGTGCTCGTAAGTTTTATCAGATATCCGTATTGGGTTTGTTGAACCGAATCTTAGAAAAAGCATTAGATGCAAAGAAAGTCTTACAACCTTGTTGACCACCAAAGGAATCTAGTAAAATTGACAGAGCTTCAAAGGCGTTGGGTTGAAGTGTGTGGGCAATCAAGTTGTGCTAGGCACTCGTATGACCCTTCTGCCCGTTGTCCGCAAATGGTAAACATCTTCAGCAAGGCGTTTGATCTGTGGATAACTGAGCTCAAGTGTTTGTCCATATGCCAGTTCGTAATGGGTTTTGAAGCTAAGCTTATTCAGTTGTTTTTGACAAGGCGAAGGAATGGAAGACTGTGGAAGGATGGACGTATCGTTCCGAGAGCAAGTGCAAAATTAGGGCATCAAATCCTTCGTAAAGACTTGTATTATGCATCATTACGTCCAATTTGGCGACGCAGCCACCACAACACTTTGGTGACGAATATATGCAACAGGCCAAGTAGGAATGTTAATTTGTTACAGAAAAAGTGCGAATGCGGCAAATGGCAGATATCAGGTGTACCTTGTGTGCATGTTGTGGCAGTTATTGCTCAACATGATCAACATAGACCACCACTCTATGAAAAGTAAGTCATCATTCATGTGCATTTTGTATTATATTACGGTTATGTACTAACACTGTTCTCATGGGTTCTCGATATGTTCACGAGTATTTCACTCGTCGGGATGTACATGGTATCGTATGTTTGGCATTATTTACCAATCGCCCAAGATTACCGAATCAAGCCGCAGGTACCGATCAACCCACCACCATTAAAGAAGATTAGGGGCTTTCCTAGGACAAAGGCCTCACTGATAAGGAAAAAAGTTGAAAATAAGGCGACCGGCAGAGAACCACTCGTCAATCTTAGGGTATTTATTTTAGGTATCTTGAGGCCACACTGTTAAACCTTTTATTTTGGGTATTTATTTTTTGATTTGGTGATTCTCAAAAAAAAGACAATTATTGGATGATCTCGTTTTCACCAACATTGGTGCTTAGTGTAATGTAAAAAATTGAACAAGCTTAATTATGAAGTCGTGTATTTCATTTACAACTTGAACAGTATTATCATTGTTCCATTTCATAGTAGTACTGATCATTAGCTTTATAATACACTTCACCATCCAAAACAATACAAACAATTAGAACCAATGAAAGTGACTTGTAAAATTCCCAATAAGTTTGGCCATACTGCCCAACCGACCCGCCTACCCCAAGCTATACTACAACAAACAACTATTTATGATCCACATGAATAGTATCCGCATGAAATATTGATGTAGATAATATCTGCATAAGATAATTTTGTTGGTAATTTGATTGAATATATTTGATTGTTTGGGTTGATTTTTGTTAGAAATGGAGATGGGAAAAGTATTTCCTCTCTATAATAATCAACTATAAAGTCAAGTTGGTTCGAAACATATGCAGAAAATGTACTTTAATAATCAACATGTTGAGCATAAAATTCAAGATATGTTCATTAAGATCTACTTCAAAGCTTAAATGTACATACCGCCCGATACAAAGACATGAAGAATTTGATGACTCTTTACAATTCAAAATGAATACTATAGAAGCAAGCCCAAGAACAAGGAAACCAAACAAGCCCAATAGAAAAAAATAATAGAGCTTGCCTAATAACTTGTACATGAGAATTGAGAAGACAATAACTGGATGAGAAACCTTGATCTGTCGTTTAATTGGTAGCCTCTTTCACTTTCTTCACCAATCTCATAATATTTAGCTACAAAAAAGGCCACATACTTTGAACGAGAAGAGAACCACTCGTCATGAAGAGGTATTGAGGAAGGTTTAATCTCCGCACATTTCACATTATAACACGTAACCAAAGTTTTCACAAAGAATGTCTTTGTATTGTCACAAAGAGGTGTGGTTGCTTTAAGAAAACAATCACCACAAGCGAGCCCACAAATCGTATTCATTGCCATAATATTATTTACACATCCAAAATACCAATGACCCGCATCCACCCGTGTTCAGTCAAAGCTTCCTATACAAATAGATAAACATGTTACTTCACAGAAGAACTCTTTCCCCGTGGAACCGCACAGCCATCTCCCGACGATATCTTTGAGAATTTTTTATCATCCATCATTTTATAATCGTGCCCCCGATTAGATGCTCGATGATCATCAAGGAATAAACCCCGCATGAGTGTCTCTGTTGTATGCATAAATGGAGACAGATTGCATCGAAACGTAAATGATTATATATTTTTCTTGCATCATAACACGATTTTCATCAAACGATTAATACAAAGATGATTCACCATATACCAACAATCTAAAGAGTTGAGGATCAACCCAAACATAGATAACATGAGAGGGTAAGGAAGACTCGTGGATATAACCGAGCTACCCCCAAACCCGGATTCAACAGATACACTTTTTGAGCACATAATCTACCGTTTCGTGGATGCATCATGCATAAGGTCTAAGAGGACTTGGGAGGCACACGCTCTAGTCCTAGATTAGGTATTCTCGAAAAGTTTGTTTTATAGACACAGTATCATGCAGATATCGAGAGAATCACGGTGGAACAGTTCTCGTGTAGGCCAAAATGTTATACTAACCAAGCAAGCTTTAGTGCATAATTCGGGAAGAAGGATTTAATTAAATGGATATCTAGATTATGAACAACAAATGACTTTTCATGCACAAAAACACACCGTCCTGCAGAGATTGATGGGTTGTGATAACGATTTCATCAAGCAATGATTTTACTCAACTACCACAAGGACACGTACTAAAATACCGGATGTTGCATGGTTTATAAAGCTATGTGAAGTAATCGGTTCAAAGAAGCATTCATTGCAATTAATCAAGGCAAAAGCATCAATCAACCGCTTTGGCTATCGACAACTAATCAATGTGTAACTCAGGGAAATAGGTAATTATACTCAAGTAATTGTGCATTAATTTCACTGGTAAAGATTAGTTACCTATTGGGTTGTTGAGGGAAATCCTCTACGAACTCGACTCTCCAAGACCCGTCGTACCAGTTATTCTCCAAATAGTCCGCTATCTTCCTGATTTCTACATGGACCCCATCATTACCAACATTCCGTTTCGGTCTAATGGAATCATAAATAAGAATTATCTGCTCCCCTACGTCGATACTTATAGCGACCCAAAGTGTTGTTTGTCGACAAGATGCACCACACCATATACCATAGAGACCGTTTCCCAAGTCTTAGCCCCGCCTTTCGGCCAATCCCATTCCTATATTCTGCCACCTCCTTTGTCCTGTTCTTTCCCCCCTTTATAAGAAGAGGCTAAGAAAAAAAAAATCGATGGTTAGTTACCAGTTACAACAATGCTTTACCATAAAATAAAAATTACAAATAATCTACAACCCGAGATGTGTTCTTTTGTCACATAACATACTTCAAAGTAATTGTCAATTGTTGTCCAATTGCCATCTACGCCCAGGGTTGACTCACGCATGAGGCGCAACATGACGTTGATATGCTGCATGACAATCCAAAACACATAAGTTTAACCATCTCACAATACTTAAAACGAGAGATTAAAACACTTATATTAATGTTGAAGTTTAATGCAAATTAACTTACATCCGTCCCTAGAGGCTCCCTAGCCCTTAGTAATTTCTTGTAATCCGCACAACCTAATAAGGATCCGTTTGCACCGTCATCCCTATACCAAACAATAACAACATGATAGTCTATAGTTACTTTCTAAATAAACAAGGACACCCAATAATATAAAGGATAAGGATATAACATGGACACTCACCCTTGGTCTATAAAATCATTCACACCGACAATTTCACCTATGGCGCTACCCTCAAGCGATCGATTGGAAGTTTTTGAAATAATTTACCGGAGCATTACCTTTCTTCGCACCTCTCCTACGGAGACCTTGAACATCGGTTGCACCATCTGTCGAAGTGCTACACCCATTGTCCAAATTCACGGAAGCCTTTCTCTTACCATTCTCCGCATCAACGTCATCCCTGCTCAAATCCACCATACTACGAACCTTCCTTGGATTTGATTCTCGTCGGAGCAACAAATAATCGCGGTAATATCAAATCTCTTCTTCAGTATCCTAACAGCAGGGATTTTAGGAGTAGTCTCTCCGCAAGTAGTAAATGGTGACTTCACCAGGGGGCCTGGCATCCTTTTTCTCATAACTTTAGAAATTTTCTCATTGTCCCGATGTGGACTATTTTTCTTGCTCTTGATTTCGTTAAACACATCGGCCTACATATACAGAGGGCCGGAGACATTGAAATGGAATTTTAATTAGAGACAAACAGGTTGTAGAAAAGTACACCAGGATTAACAAGCCATACCATACTCCCATACCCAAATGACTAGAGGATTATATTTGTCCCACAAAAAGGATGCAAGAAATACTTACCAGTGAAACCTCTGGGCTATCTGTGCTTATTATTTCTGCCTCGCTGTTTCCAACTACAGATTCTACACCAGTATTAGATTCACAAAAATCATCTAGTGATTCACCACCAAAATCATCAAGAACATTTTCATCATTATCTTGCTCAGGGAATCGACTACAATAGTCCTCAAAAGTCTCATAATGTTCATCTTCTGTGTTACGGGGATTTGCCTCCAATTCCTGTGCAGGACCCTGTTAACGTGAAGTTTGGAAATGATTTTTAAACAGTTAGATCTATGCGGGTTCGTCAATTTTCATAACAAATTAACATGATTTCTGAAATCAAATCAAATCCACCCACATTAGGTCTCCTCGACAGGAGCAATTTCTCTTGCATTTTGAGCATCGCCATCATTTTCGCCATCATCTCAGTTTGCTGAATTTCCCGAATTTCTCTCTCTTCATTTTGACGCTTTAAGTCATCCACCATATCACGTAATTGAGCTACTACAGGATCCTCAAAGATGTCCTCCTTTTTCCTCGCTCTTAGCCTCCAAATCTTCCACAACAACCTCATCTTCAGTCTGCCATTGCTTTCCTAACTTAATTTCGGTCTCGAGATCCTCCAGCTGTTGATAACTGAGGGGTCCCTTGGCTACCCCCAGAATTACCAACAGTTCTGGATCATTGCGATACTGCATCATTGATTCACTCACGTCCGAACGAATCACCGAACAACATAGCTGACGATGCTTAACCTTTTTTGTGCACAACACGTCTAGAATATGAGGGCGCCACCCTTTAATACTAATCTCTTTTCCCATATCACCAAGCACACCCGGGAACATCATAAGGAACCAAACCTAAAATACAAACAAAAACTATTAGAACCACAATCCGAAGTTAATGGATATGCAAAAAACATATAGCCTAAACATATGAATTTTTGAAACAGAAATCAATTTATATTACCACCAACACTTGTGTCATTCCTTTTGGCTTGATAGAAGATTTAAATGCCTTTTCACGTTTTTGTATAGTGGCCTCGTACACCCTTTCGGCCCATGGGTACTTGTTGAACTCTGAAAGGTTGTCCACCAAGTCCCAAAGATCTTCTTCTATCCTATGGATGTCTTGGTGCCCCAACAAGAACATGTGTACCACATAGACTAATGCCACCTTCACCCTATCATTACCTTCCCACTGAACTGTTTCACTCCCTCCACATATCCTGCGACGACGAAACATTTTATCCGATACGTTTCTAATGACATTACTGGTTTCTCCGACAACCTCTGCCCGGTCCTTGGAGACTGTATTGCAAAAAAAAGAAAGTCATACAAGTGCCCTCCGGTGATTCTCGTTATCAATCGAAAAATACTTATGCTTTAGCCTTGACATCTTCGGTGGAGAGTCAAAATCGGAATGTCCATCCCTCAAATCCCTAATCTAAGTCCTGGATATCGAGAAAATTCCGCTTTTCCAAAGCACAAGTTTGTATCCTTAACTCTAAAAAGGATCTCATCATTCAAATATTCTCCAGGTTCGACTTTGATCTGACGACTCATCAGAAAACAAAATATGGCTTTAGACCAACTTTGATCTCGTGGAATGTCTGTTAAGTGCCCTATTGCAGTTGTCTTGAACAGGGCCATCTCTTCTTCAGACAACACACTCCACAATTCTGATAGTGAACCTAAGCTGGAGTATGTGCTTGCGTTGTTGGTTCGTCTCTGGTACTTTGAAGGGTACACAAAACAACTGTGAAACACAATATAAAGTTGAAAGAAACGTTGTACAAGTTACTAATAATTATTAGATAAGTTCTCAAAACTGCAATAAAACTGCCTTGTTAGTATGTCATATATACATGTCCTCTGCAGGACCTGCAGATTTCGACTCAAAATACATAGGTCTTCCTTCGAGGTCTATATATTCATCATTCTTACTCAGATTCCCATCATCGCGCCCATTCTTGGGCAGTCTACCAGATGCCATTGACTGTACCTACAAATTTTGGATTAGTTACTAACTTACGAATGCTTACTAACAGAGGATTAACTACAGTTGGGTTTCTTTCACATATGAGGACAGTTGGAAAGACCTTGTTACTTAGAAGACATTAGATGTTCATATGTAAGCATCAGTAAATATCATCTCAAGCCTCTAGAACTAGTAGTTCTTCCTAGTTTAGGCTCTTGATGACTTGGAAGACATTTAATCTTGTAGGTATCTATATCACCATGAAGTTAGCTGTTTAGACTCAATTTTAAACAAAAACCATCAAATTAATTGATAAAAAAGCTTCAATTTCAAGTGTATATCCATCTCGTAAGTTCCTTCTCCACCCAGATCGACATGAAAAATATAAACCCTTTTCGTCCATTAAAACCGAAAACTAACAGAAAACATAAACCCCAAATTGTATGTTTCATGTCAGTAAACTCAAACTGAAATCATGTCACAAAAGAGAAATCAAACACATACCTAAGCTTTTAGACATTATGATTCAACTAAAAAAACACATATAATTGCAAAATCTAGATTGATTTGTCTATTTAGTAATTTTACTAGAGATAAATGACAAACAAGGAACTAGCTTAGAGTTTATACCTTTCAATCGAATCTTCAAGTATCTTCAAGTATTTGACCGATTCTTCTCCCCGCGATCATCATCAAAGCTAAGATTAGAATTTAAATTTCTAGGGTTTAAAATTTCTAGGGTTTAAAATTCAATTCCGAGAACTACTAAAAGGACGGTTTTGATACCTTCGATTAGATATCTTTGAGAGTTCTCCTGAGTTAAGTGGATTGAAGAGATTGAGATGGGAGTTCCAAAATTTCTGAGTTTTGAAATTTTCTCTGAAGAATTTCGCTGGCCAGAGTTCTTGAGAGGAGAGTGAACCTTCTCCTGGAAGTATCGAAATAGTGTGGAGTACTAATCCGTATATGGGTGCGTATTGAATTAGTGGATGACTAATTCACTTTTCCATTAGTTATTTTCGAATTAGTGGAAATATACGGATTAATATTTATCTTAATCCCCGAAATATGTGGACATCAAGGGTCAAAGGGTATCTTAGCCATTAGTTATTTTCAGTCACACTTTTGGAAGATATTGGGAATCAGTCACACTTTTGGAAGAAAGTCACTTTTCAGTCACACTTTTGTGTATTTCCTCCCCAAAAATAGAATCTTACCACTTTCCCATTCGAGGTAGAAGCTATGACCAGCCACTCACTAGGATCGTTGAATTTTTGCAGCATTAACTAAGCTTAACTTATATGAGTGGAATATGCGAATAGTAATACATTATCTTTTTGATTGCTCATTAGGTAGTCATTATCATCATGTCAAGTTGACAGTACAGCCGTAATGAACAAAGAATACTCAAATGATTCCAATAATCCATCTAGCTAACACTAATTGCTACGTAAATTAATCACAAATATCATACGTAGTATAATGAGTAATCAGTCAATTCTTTCCTTTCCCAAACATTCTATTTCTATATTATCAGTATATCCTCTCTTTGAGTTCAGAGTTTCTATTTCCATCAAAACCACAAAACAATAACAAAAAGATAGAGTCTTAATTAATGTCTCAAATTATGTTTCTGCAACTCTTATTATTATTGCAGCTCTCAAGAATAATCCTAACGTCATCAGCAACTCTATTGCCGCAGTCAAAACCTGGATGCGAAGCAAAATGTGGTAACATCACAATTCCATACCCATTTGGTATAGGTCCTAGCGAGAATGGGTGTTCCTTCAGTGGAGACGGATTGCAGCTCTACAACATCACATGCAATACATCTTTCAACCCTCCAAAACCCTTCTTATGGCTTGGCCTAAACTTAACTTCAGGTAAACGTTTTATGTTTGAACTTACAAGTATATCCGAAACCGAATTACGTGTTGAGAGATCACCATTTACGATGTGTTATGAATACAAAACTGGTAATGTTACCTTAGATGACTCCTACATTTCTCCCTATTTTTTGAGTACAAGAAATACCCCATTTACAGTTTCATCAACCAAGAACAAATTATTTGTGATTGGTTGTTATTCCGTGGCGTACTTTCTTGATCCAATTCTTAACTTCACAACAAGTTGCGTCACGAAATGTGATACTAAGGAAAATGTTGTGGATGGGTCTTGTTCTGGGAGTGGGTGTTGCCAAGTATCATTACCTAAAGGTATCAAGAGGTTCCTAATCTATGCTGATTCATTGAATTCAACAAAGGAAAGTTTATCCTTCAATCCTTGCAGTTATTCATTCATAGGTGAGTTTGATAAGTACAAATTTAGCGCTTCAGATTTAATGGGTACAGATTTTCGTACCAAAGGGAGAGATATACCAATTGTGCTTGATTGGGCGGTTGGTAACAAGACGTGCGAAGAAGCTCAAAAAGATGTGTCTACTTTTGCTTGCCAAAAGAATAGTAATTGTAGCAATTCAGACAAGGTTCCTGGATATCTTTGCACCTGCAACACAGGGTTCATGGGGAATCCATATCTAAGCCCCGGATGCCAAGGTATGAATTCATAAATTCCTAGTCTGTGTTATTACAAATTAGTGACCCATTCTTTAAGGCATGCGGCATGTTCAAAATAAAAGGTAGAGACCCAGCTTTTAATTTTCTTTTTATGTAAATTGCAAGAAACATAGGGGCTAATGTCATTGTGATTTGTTTTGCTAACTGATGTGACTCTTGGTTATTTTTCATGGGGCTCCGGTAAACAGATGTGAATGAGTGTGAGGATCAAGACAACAATCCTTGTGCAGGAATATGCACAAACACAATAGGAAGTTACAATTGCAGTTGTCCAGAAGGCCACCACGGAGATGGGAGGAAAGGTGGAGCCGGTTGCATTCCTAAAAACAAGGAATTTCCTATATTAAAAGTCACTCTTGGTAATGCGCTACTCTTTATTCCCTTGATTAAACAATGTTTAACTTGTAATTAATGTTTTCTTGATTGAGTTGATGTCAATGCAGGTATTGGCTTGGGGTTTTTATTTTTGATTGTTGGTAGCTCATTGTTATACTTTAGCATAAAAAGAAGAAAACTAAACGAACTCAAAGAGAAGTTCTTCCAACAAAATGGTGGTTTTCTATTAAAACAACAACTATCATCATATGAAGGTGGTGCTGAGGCTACAAGAATCTTCACAGCAGAAGAATTAAAAGTGGCTACAAGTAATTACAGTGATAAACTGATCCTTGGTAGAGGAGGTTTTGGAACGGTCTATTTGGGAACCTTACCTAATAAAAATTTAGTTGCCATTAAAAAGTCGAAGGTAATTGATGAGACCCAAATAGAACAGTTCATCAATGAGCTTATTATTTTGGCGCAGGTTAACCATCGAAATGTGGTGAAGGTCTTGGGATGTTGCTTAGAAACTGAAGTTCCCTTACTTGTCTACGAGTACATTTCGAATGGCACCCTCTTCCAACATATTCACAACAAGGCGAATGGCAAGTCATCCTCAGCTTCTCTTTCTTGGAAAAGTCGTTTGAGAATTGCAACCGAAAGTGCAGGAGCACTTGCATATCTGCACTCAGCGGCTTCTACACCCATCATTCATAGAGATATTAAGTCCGCTAATATATTATTAGATGAAAATTACACTGCAAAAGTATCAGATTTTGGAGCATCGAGGTTGAATACACTAGGTCAAACCCAAATAGACACACTAGTGCAGGGGACATTAGGGTATTTAGATCCAGAATATTTTCATACTAGCCAGTTGACAGATAAAAGTGATGTCTATAGTTTTGGCGTAGTCCTTGTGGAACTTTTAACTGGAGAAAAACCCCTTTCTCCTGATCGACCCCAGGAACAAAGAAGTCTAGCTTCAATTTTCATTTATGCAATGGAAAGAAATGATATCTTCAATCTTGTTGAACCTCGGGTAGCTAACGAAGGAAGCCACGAGCATGTCATTGCAGTTGCCGAACTCGCGAGGAGATGTCTGTACACGGAGGGTGGATATAGACCCACAATGAAACAAGTAGCTGCAGAGCTAGAAAGCTTGAGTAAATCAGAGCCGCGGCCATCTGGAGCTCCTAATCAGAGCCCTAAGAAGAACTCCAGTGCATTTATTGACGAGCCAACGGACCTCTATTCTGTTCCAATAAGCTCGTACACCTCCGGTGATTCTGGTCTATATAGTATAGAGAATTCTGATCAGTACAGCATAGAGGAAGATGTGATGATGCCAATGAACATGCCCCGGTAATACTGCAAAAAAAATTCTTTTAATTGATGTATGCTATAATTGGTAAGATGCAACAGCTGGCTTACCTACTTCATCATTGGCCTACTTGGATTGGAGTGTACAAGTATGGTTTGTGTGTGTGTGTTTCCTTTTTTTGCATGTTTCCCGGGGATAAGCTCTCCTGATTTCAGTAATATGTTCGAACGTGAAATGATATTGTACCATTGCAACCCAATTTATTTCATTGACTTTATTAATAAAGCCATTCAGGCTTAACTTCCAAAAAAGCAAAACATTGTATGAACGGTTTTATAAGTTTTGAATAATTTTAGTAGTTGAATGGCTCTACATAATGAGAGATTTTGAAGAAAAAAAACGCAATTGCGAGTTTCATGAAGAAAACCATTGACACAACCCAAGTGCCAAGTAGAACCATTGAAGCATTTTGGCAAAAGAAACGGCATTTAGACAAGACAAGACCTGCTCGAGGGGGAGGAGGCAGGCACACACCTACCCAAGAACCAAGAACCAACACTTAGCATTTACATATATAACATTATTTGCTTGGAAAGTTAAAGAAACATTATACAAATAAGTAGCATCCATACAACATAATTACAAGCAATTACAAAGTAAGAAAGAGAGAAAAAAGAGAAACTAAATATCTAAGGAATTGGGAATTAATTGGGTGATACTTCACGAATGTCAGTGGTATGAATTCTCCAAGTGAAGAGATAATCTTTAGACTCACAAGACAATTTCATAACATTACAAGGAGCACAAACACAACTCTTCTCTCCATTTCTACCCCATTCGACCTTCACATTACAAGAAAACCCATTTGACGAAACCGGTACCTGAGAATTCGACAAATCCAACATAACTTCTCCACTTATTCTTTTAGCTTTACTCGTCAGTTTTTCAGTATTAGCCCCCATTGAATCAAGCCAAGCACATTCTGGTTGTCCTACCATTTCTTTGAATGCCGAGTTTGCTAACCGGACTTTATTTCTCGAATCCGAAACAACAACCGGTAAAGTATCCGATTCCACTTCAGCTTCAACTTCTTCAGGTTGTTGTTTTTTCACACATGTAGTGGAACTAGAATTTGCGTCTTCACAGATGCATCCAACACTAATACTTGACCCCACTGGTCTAACGGGCTGAGGAGCAATAAGATTACCAGACCCGCAGCCCGAATTGATATTGTGGCCCGGTGAAACCTGTCCTGCATGCAGAGTCTTCAAGAGATCCATTTCCTTTGGGATTTCAATGGTTGTGATTGTAGAGTTTGTAAATCCATTCAACTTACTCATTCCATGCAAATCATGAGGAAGAGGAGGAATTGAAGAAGTAGAAAATGAGGGAAGAGGAAATCTAACCAAACTCATCATGGGTTGTTTTTCTATTTGAATAGGAGCTTCATGAGGTGGTGGTGGTGGTGGTGGTGAGAAGAAAAGTGCGTTGAAACCCAAACCATAAGAAGAAGAAGTGGTGGTGTTGGTGGAAGAAGGTCCATGGAGCTGAGTTGGTGTAGTAGCTTTTGTTCTTTTTCTTGCAGCTGAAGATGAGAGCCCATATCTACCTCTCTTTCTCACTCTCTTGTTACTAATTTGTAAGTTTCTTGATGTGTTTCCAGTAGTAGTAGTAGCAGAAGCAGCATCTGTTTGATCTAGTATGGGTTTAGGAGCAATGGGTCTATATCTTGACATGATTTCATCAAGCTTAGAAGAAGATGAAGAAGATTGATGATAAGAACTGTTTATTGGATTAACCATCATGGTGGGTTTCTAGAGTGAGAAAAACAAGAGAAAGAAAAGAGAGAGGGAGTGGTTGTTTTGGGGGCAAATGGATATACTTGTCTAGTATACTACCAATGAGAAGAAAAGAATGGAAGAAAAATGAGGAACAAAAATTGAAAAAAAAAAAGAAGAAGAAATTTGAGAGAGATACTGACAAGTGGGGTTGTGTTATGAGTACGTGTTGAAGAGGTTTTGGGTGAGAAAGGACACGTACATTGGCAAATGGTTTGGGGAATATGGTGGTGCTGGTGGTGTCTTTGGGTTTCAAAATCACATTTTTGGAAGCGGTGATAGGTTGAGAGAGGAGATTCATACCCCCTGGAGTTGCCGCCAATGAGGACAACACGTGTGAATGTAAACTTACATGCGAGGTTACACATAAGAGGATTCTTGTTCACATTTCTTATAAACTTTACATAGACTCATCAGTTTTTTTTGCCACGTGATTTTGCCGGTTAAAACACCTTTCCAACACCTCAAAACTTTTGACATTCATTGGTTTTATCCTTTTAGCTCTAGCTAACCGGTTGGAGAAGTAAGCTTTTGAAGCTTGGTTAGGCTTAGAAATTGGACACTTGTGATATGGTCATAGACAGCTACTGCCATGTAGCATCGTCTGTAATGAGAGGTTGAAGTTACTAATGGCTACCTCTGAATGGACCAAGTTTTCCATTCTCTAGGTTTCAAATGGATAAATAATACCGTTCTGCCTTGGTCAAAATATATCTGAACGGATGTCAGTCTTTAATAAATGGTTGACTATGTGCAAGAGTTAGGCCTGTAAACTCATGGAATATCTAGTTCAAAATTGCCAAGCCCAAGACCCTGTCATCCTACAACCTCATTTTCAACCAATACCAGTTTATAGTTTATGAATTTGGCAGATAACTGTTGCTGATCCTCCTCTGCTCCCAGAAAAACAGCTCATTCAGTCGGTTGTAACCCGCATGATAAATTTGTAACCAAGATTAACTTTCCGTGTAGTATGCAGCTGAGCTTTATAATACTAGAACTAGACACGGGAAACACTAGCTAGAACTGTGGGGGTGGGGGAAATGTTAAACACGAGCTCAGTCTTTTCAACAAGTTTGTTAGCTTTATTGATTTCGAAGCTACTCACTCATACAATACATTAGAAACTACGCTACGTTTTACATTAGTGCCAGATTTGGCTTTTAACGTCATTGGGTGTCAATAAACACAGCAATGAAGGCTTTATTCAACTTGGGGTAGAGCTAGTTTATCGCACACTATATCAGAGACGGTCAAGTTGAGCTTCCATTGAATCCCGACAACCTACAGGAAAAAGAAAACAGAATTGACTTCACAGAAACAAGAAGAAAAAAATACATGCAACTTTCAAATATTTATTTTAATTAATAAGCCACACATCCAACCTAAAATAACCCCCGCTTTGAAATAATCTGTTAACTGTAGCTCAGGGAGGCAGCGCTAAGTACTAAATCACAACAAGTCACGAGGAAATACTAAAAGAGCTCACTAAAAAGTGAGGGGAACACCCAGTGTAAATACAAGATTATCTCAAAGATGTGGTTCTATACTTCTATTAGTTTTTCCTGTCTTGTTTTTCCCTAGTCGAAAATTTAGTAATGAAACCCTGTAAATGTATACAAAACTAAGTTGGTTGTGCTAAGTATTACCGTTTCAAGCCCGCACTATCGACAGTGATACCACTACGATCTGGCTGTAGCCACTTCATATAATACTTTGATCCGCGGGATAGATTGATCACTTTTCTCCTCGTCTCTGGAATAGCCCCAATTGAGCACTCTGAGAATCCACGTCTCACGAACCTGTCCATTTAAAGCAGCGTTAGTTTCATCTAAACTTTAGTTTAGCTAGTTTCAGATTTGTGTGTAAGTTTGATTAATTTCCAGAAGATGATGAACGGTCTAAAAACTGGGTATCACATAAGCTACACAATTATGAGAAACCAGGGACTTACCAATCCGCAGTTCGGGTGGTAAGCAGAAAAAGCTTTTCCAAACCAAGGGATGCTGCCTTCTTCTCAACGTAATCTGGAATATATAGAAAAATATTCAGAATGGTATGCAATAAAAAAAAAGATGCAAGACCAATAAAGCTTGTTTCCACGAACATAGTGCAGCCCAAATTCCAATTCATTCAATCATGTTAAACAGTCCAAGATGATTAACCCTTAGAACCACACTTTAGTTCCCCTAAAGCCCCAACTTTACAGAGAAACGTGTTCCCCCTGTTGCTTTACTGTTCTCATTGTTACCTATCATTTGTACCTGACACTTTACGTATCTTACTTGGTTTACTATAAGTTAGTTTCTGATTATATTTGAAGACATGAGTCAACTAGGCAACAAGAAGACAGAAACTTTGCTAGAAGCAAGCAAGGTTACACCGTCGACAATGGACTACAAAGTATTGAATATCAATGGTACATATAGCAGTAACGAGTATATAATAGGATTTCTTTTTTGAGCATGACACATAAATAAAATAAGAACAAGTTCATGGTAAGAAATATAAATAATACCAAGCAGTTTGTCTCCTTGTCCATGACCACGACACTCAGGAGAAACGGCAATAGCAGCCACTTCTCCACATTTTTCTTTAAAGAAAGGGAAAAGGGCAGCACAAGCAATGATTGAACCATCTCTCTCCACCACGATGAACGAGTCCAATGCTTCTTGTAGCTGAAGGAAATAGTGGAAATTCGTTCAAGACTTCAAGTACAAAGAAAGACAAGACGTAACATTGACTCTTTATATATTCTGAAGCAACAGTAACAAATAAATTTAAATGTTTTAACTACATTCAGGAAAAAATAATAAAAAAGAAAGAAAAAATACCTGGTCTTCTGTCCTTTCAATCAATGTTCCAGCTTTTACCAGAGGTTTTAAAAGCTGTATTATTCCAGGGAGATCCATCTTCATAGCCATCCGGGTTCCTTCATAAACATCACTGCAACAAACAAAATTTTTAAAAAAAAAAAAACAGGAGAATCCAGATATATTAAGTAATCATGAAAGTTAAAAGTTTGTGCTAGCTGAAGAGAACGACAGAATTAGATGTTCGGGACAAATCAATAAAACAATAGCAAGCGTAAGCATACAGCATATACAAAATGTTACAAACTTTCAAAGTGAGTCACTGTCAATTGCAGAGGATATGACTGGTGAATTCACTTGGGATCGTAGCAAAAATATCCAAGTATTACACAGCCTGGAAGTTTTCCAGATCCTTAACATTTAATTGTAGAATTAAGGCTATCATTGTTTAAAAATATGCCAACATTTTCTAAAGCCCTGCTTCCCATAGTAAACTTTAAGGCAATAGGCAAGCTAAACAAGTACTATCGAAGCTATCTTTAGTCAATCCTTTGCATCAAAGAGGTCCAAAACTCAATTAACATTTCTCTACTACTCAAAGTCGGTTCATGTATCTACACCCAAGGAGCATTTATCTTAGTTAAGATACAGCACTTGAAAGAGCATAGGAAACTCAATTTATCAAACTGTGTTGCATCACTAAAACTAAAAATTATGCTGAGACCGTTAGAGAAACTAAGTTAACACAATCTTCATTCGTAATACAAAAAAAAAAAAACATACACTATGCACGAGTTATATGTTTCACTGGAAGTTAGATGGATATACAATCTATTACTTAAAGAGATTCAATACTCGAACTAGTGGCACCATGCAACAAACTTGGGAATTATTACTTAAAACGAAATACAATCGGGATCTCCTAAAAAAACTAAGAGATTCAATACTCGAACTAGTGGTACCATGCAACAAACTTGGGAGTTATTACTTAAAATGAAATACAATGGAGATCTCCTAAATATATATGACAATTACCTTGCAACCATGGTCCCCACTCCATCTCTTTTGAATAACTCTAACAACAGAGCACCACCGTTGGTGCCATCTATTAGATGAACTCTTTGGACACCTCCCTGTAGAAAGAAACAGAAACTAATGGTGAATACTTAATCCTCCTCAGGACCAGAGGCAAAATTAATTTTGTTTCTAGCAACATAGATATATCGAGTATTTTCTCCAAATGAAGAAATAGTTTAAGTTCAGCTACTTCTCTGCAGATTTTAATGCATATAAGCTACACCTTGTACATTCAAAAAAAAAATTAAAAAAAATCAAACTTGGACTCTTAAATTATCAAAGAGTCCTTGAGGCATGTCTAGCAGGAGAATATTTGCATATACCTTACAAATATAAAAGATAATTGTGGAAACTAACAAATGGATTCATCAAGAGTGGTTTAGTTTAACTGTATCATAATAACATAAAGGCATAAATTTTCCAGTGACATAACAAAAGCCTAAGAAGAAGAAGCCATTATGAATATCATTAATCAGATAAACTTACAGCTCTTTCAAACACAATAACACAGGATCAGTAAAACACAATAACACAGGATCAGTAAAGATGAACCAAAAGTTAAGATCGGACTCAGATATAAATAAATGAAGCCTAAAGACACGGTACTTCACCACTTGTCAATTGACAAACTACATGGCAGTATATAGGCCGCTGTACATTAGCGTATTCAGAAACTGTACTCATCAAAAAAATGCAGACATTTTCAACCCCCAAGTACTCGTAAAGTAACTAAATAAGCTATATAGAAACTATACACGCGCAACAAGTTAAATACTTAAATGCATGTTAATTTTTGGGACAAGAAAATTGCATGGAGTTAAAAGCTTACTCTGCAAACAAAAGCAGCAGCAGCCAACTCGGAATAGTAGCCGTTTTCTCTGCTCAAACGTTCCTCGCCTCCAATGGCAAATCCCTGACCACCAGACAATAGCCCGTTCCCATTGTCAAAACCAACGCCATTCTGAAATACTGGTTTATAGGTTTCCTCGAAACCTCTAATACTCTGAGGATAAATGCCATTAGAACCGGAATGCTCGGAACAAGAGCTATCTTCTTCATCTACAGCCTTAACATAATTAGCCGCAATTTCACTTTGCTTAGCTCGTTCCCTGATCAACATATCAGCATCTTCAAGAGTCAAGAAACGTTCAAGACGTCCACATTTATCGAGAATCGGGCCATCGACGATGCAAATTAGTTTCTCTGCTCCGATCGCTAAAGCACAGGCGGTAGCAACCTCATAAGTGCTGCAATGTTTAACGAAGATATGTCAGAGTCGAAGGAAGTTTGATAAGTAACAACCATCATCTTTAGACATAAGAAGAGAAAATAGAGAAATGTTCGATGATTAAACAAACATTGATGTTGACTCAAATACATGAATAAACCAAGTATTAATGTGTATGTTAACAGAGACTAGTGATACTCCGCGTATTTTAAGATTTGTCAGTAACTGAATGAGTTATTGCATTGAATATACACAAAATTTATTTTGCAAGATAGCTAGTCTAAAAAAACTTATGGACCATCTAAACAACAGCAACAATAACCAGAAAATTCGTAAAAAAAAAAACATAGATAAAATCGAACACCATCAAATCTACTGCATGGTGAGAATTTAATATCATTATGGTGAGAATTTAATGCCATGACAGTGATTGGTCACATATTCAGTCAACCGAACTGTTTTCAGCATTATCAGAAGTAAATCACACGCCTACTTCTTTATTTGCACTACAATTCATTGTTTTCTCGTGTTACTGCCAAACGACGCAAAACACTGTACACTAACTCCATTATAGCCACAATTACCATAGACCAATCAAAAATCTGATTATCTAGCTCCTGGGACCTTCTTTAGGCTTTATTCTAGCCAAGAAACTGAAAATTTATCTCATCCCACATCCCTGGGCGTCTCCAAAGAGACCAGTTCAATGAATACATACCAGAACGTTGTTAGTAATATTATCTTTCAGAAAATCAAGTACGGGATAAAAAAATTCAAACTTAGTCCTTCTTTAGACAGCTACAGGGCTAGACTTGACAGGTTATCTACGTGATCTCTGAAAAAGTAAGACGATAAAGCAGGACTGTGATCCTAGATTTAAAGGGATGTAGTTTTCCCCCAAATGCTTTAATAACTAACTTACAGCTAATTCACTTCCTCAGTTTCTCAATGGCCAACTCAGTTGGATTCTTAGTGCAATTTCTAACCAATCTATTGCAAAATGATTGCTAACATATGACGGTTGTGATTCCCTGTAAGTAAGATAACTTTATCTCCGCGAGAGCTGTAGGGGTGGTGAACAATTACCAAAAAATTCAAGTTAAATGTACCTAAAGAAGCAATATGGCATACTTGCAATTTAAATTTTCTCCGGAACTGGAATAGCCCATGTTACTTAATATAACTATGCAATTTCCATCAAGTCTTTCACGCATGCGAGAAACGTCCACTTTTTTCACTTCACCAGTTAGCCCATAATCAGTACCTTCGACAACTCCTCTTTTCTGTAAAAGAAAAAAAATAAAAAAAAAACAATAAAACGAAGTTTCATTAAGCAGCGGTACAACCTTTATCTATTGCACAAGCACAACTTTACTGAAGTATCATATTAATTTGTTCTGGACTCGAAGTGTATGTCTTAACTCAACGGAATTGGAGGTGCCGTATTACTCACCTTTGCGGCAAGGAAATTGCCACTTGCAACACTAACACCAACATCATGCAAACGACTATTATCACCATGACGGCGAATGTTGCAAATAGAAGGTCCAGGAGAAAGTTTAGCTTCTATTTCAAGCCGAATTCTCCCAGCTGCCTCCATTGCTGCCTCTAAGGAATCCTTGTCTGTGATACGGTATGGACCAACATATTTGGCTTTACTTCCTGATTGCAACATACATTTTTGAAGTAGTGAGTAAAAAGCAGAAATCATGTTCGAAGGTTGCCGGGATTTAAAAAAAAAAAAAAAAGAGGCAGAAAGACAATAAAGATAAGTTTCTCACCTCTCTCAGCCAAAAGCTTGTCAATTCGAACATGTGTCCCAGGAACTAGAACAAATCTGATTCCCAAACCATGAAGAAGAGATATATCCTGCACATCAATATCTTCATGTTAGTAACACAAAGAGAATGACTTTTTATCTAGTAACTCCACAAAAGAAACCGAATATCTCAGGTCTATTAAATGAATTTGACAAAACACAAATATAGTGATGATTAAAGCTCAAAATAGTGTTGACACTTAGGTTTCATTCGTATCCTAAGCAAATGTGCATGATGTCTGTATAAAGAAAAAATTCCTACTACTCTTTAAATACAAAAATGCAAAAACTGACAAGGAGTGCTACCAGGAGACTCCCTCATGGGGATGCATGGTGCAATCCCCTCATCTAAGAGTATAATTTCCTGATCAAAATCAAACACTTAGAAACTAGAATATGTGCATTTCTCATTGTCTTGATTTCAAATTGACTCCTGCTAGTCACAAAAATATGTCCCTAAGCAAACATTTAATTACAATTTCACTACAACATCTTGCAAATTCCACTATAATTCACCCATTTTCGCTTGAAATCAGGTAAAAAAAATGATGAAATGAAGATTACCTTGAGAATGGCATCTAAATGTTCACTTTCTGTGATCTCTCCAGAAATAACAACAACAAAAGTACTTCCACGATGAGCTTGAAAATAAGGCCAAGCTTCATGAAACCACCGAACAAATCGTGCGTCTTCTTCTTTAGCTAATTTAGGATCATCTTCAATTTTATCAGAACTCAATCCATCAATAAAACCTTCACTCTTAACACAAAATAATTGCATATTTTTCTTCTTAAACCTATTTTTTTCCACTAAGAAAAGAGGAGGCGATGTTTTAATCTTTGAACAATTACTACTGAAACTCCTCATTGAATCAGAAATTGGTAACCTAATAGATTTATTGGTGATTTTGGGTGAGATTTTTGAGCAAGTCCATGGCATTGAGCAGCTTGATGAAGCCGCCATGTCTGCTACTCAGACAAACCAGGACTTGTTAGAACAGAAAGAGAAAAGGGGAATAGGAAGAGGGGAATCGAAAGAGTGAGGTGGAGAGAAAAGAGATTTTTAAGGGTTTTTTTTTATATAATAATGCAAGTGCGGAATCAGTCCGGGTCCGGGGTTTGAACTTCAGAAGCGTCATACGTATGGTATGACCGATTGTTGTTGTTTCGGGGAGGCTAAATAGGGTAAAATATTAGCATAATCCAGTGCGCGGTTAGGTATGTCGAGACCCCTTCCAGTAGTAGTCTGTAAACTGCAGCATTACTAATGTGCATGTAACATTGCCCAACACTACTGCACTCGCACCTAATTTGCAGTACTAATCCCGCAAGCAAATTGCTAAACCTAATGAGATGCGCCCAAAATTTGGCATGATTAAGAAATTGACATCACTAAACGTCTAAACGAATGCCATTGACAACTTCTTGGTCTCAATATCAGGTTGCGTTTCTGACCAACCTACAACTTCTTTCTTTGGGCAGTCATTACAGAATGGACTTTTGGATTCAATTATTTGACTCTCAGTCTTGTGGGTGCCAAGAGGGCAAATCAACGAAATTCCTCCCACATGATTCTCAATCATTTTTTACAAGAAAGGTTTACATATCATTATCACTGGAATTTAAAAACTCTAAGTAATCTCTTTTAGTGAAACCGGCAAATCCCAGTATATCCTGCACCACATCAAAAATATTGCATAGACATGTCATATAGAAACTCATATTAGAACCTAATTAGAAATGCTGATTTCAGAATGATCTAACCAAATTGGTTTAGCTCAGTTGGCTACGAGCTGACTCTTTCAAGTCCGTTTCCAAAAAACTTGATTAGATAATATGGACAGACTTCACTATTATTAAAGTATCTTCATCAAATTTGATACAAAACATTTTAGAGATGCTCCTACTCTTCTTCACCGTTCAAGAAACTGAGACAGAGGATCCATAACTACATAACATCCTATAGAATGTACTCAGGAGTTTATCCACGCTACCAAACTGCATCATCAACATAAAACAAAATGTTAGCATATCAAAGGTAGATGGGTTGGCTTTTTTATGGTACAGCAAAAAATTATGATTAATGTAAGATAATCTATGATTAGCTCAAGTTATACCAAATTGATAAATTATATGGATTTATGGGTACGATTAAGGATAATGCAACTTAAAAGAGATAATTGATAATGTACGCTACATGAGTGCAAGATCGCAAAAGATACCATGAGGTGCATTCATTTGTTCTAATAAGAGATCCCACCAACTCACAATGGAAAGGTTGGAGGTTGGAGCAGGCATGGGAAATGGCTAGCATGACAAGAAATTCTCTTTTAACCTCTTGCATAAAACCTAGTTTCTTACATCACTTAAACATGAGGAAATAGAACAATAAGTCCAAGTCTGAAATTTAGCAATGAGTAAATTATCTATCTACAGATCAACCTTGACACTGGCTTGACCCTTATACAGGAACAGCATCTACAATACAGTAAAACAAAAGCAGAGACTGACCAATAAGTAAACGAATATTTATCCCATTAAAGGACTTTTAAAATGTTCACTCAAGGTTACTTTATCACGGGCATTGTATCTCTCAATAACAAAAAAGCATTTGCAAATTTACTTCAGAATTACTTTACCCTAGGTGTGCATCTTTCGTCTTTCTTTTCCTCTCAATGAATTCTTTCTCTGGGGAAAAATTCTCTTTTTCTATGTTTGTAATCTTTAAGGGGAAAAAAAACTCTTTCAGTAACACACTAGTTTTCTACTATTAGGAATAGAAGCTTAAACCGACTCTACTGTGTTTTCCCCAAAGAATAGAATCTCCAATCTTAAATAACTTGAGGAGTGATTCTCCACTGTGTAAACCTGGGTATTGGGTCTTTTGGTGGGACACATACATGAAAACAGATCAATTTTTATACTAGTATGCACCTGAGAGTGTAATCTGTTTTATACTAACATGTTTTCACTTTGAATCGTTTGATCATGTTATCGAGTATGCAAACTTTAGGATCGAAGTTTAATTTCATCAATAAAGTAAAGTCTGAGATCTAAAGTAATTAGGTTGAGGAGCTAAGATACCTAACAAGACACACCCAAATATTGAAGAAAGAAAAATAAATACAAAGTTGCAGGCAACATGGGAACTATAAAAAAACGTAACCGGCATAACTAAGAAAACAGGAAGATCAATTGGTAGAGAGTGGAATTGCCACTCCACTAGCCAGACATTACCAAGATACTAGGCATCCAATCCTCCTAAAACATCTTCAAGAAACGAATACTAATTGCCAACTAAATTATTCCTTTCCGAAGATGGATGGACCCAAAAATTCCAACTGACAGAACGTACCATGACCCAAAGTAACCTTCAATTGCACCGCCAATATCTATTTGTTCCATTCTATCAGTACAGCATCTAAGCCCATTCTACGGTATGCGTGAATCTTCTAGGTTCAATTCTGAAGTTTAGAGTTATTGAAATTTGAAGAACTATGAAAACCGACTCTAGACCTAACCCTTCATAATTCAATTCACCTAACACACATGTTCAATTTTGTTTAAATCTAAGTTCGTTACAAATTCGATTTTTCTTATAAAAACCTCCACCAATTTCCAGTATTAATTTGTAAGAATTTGCAAAATCTTAATAGATAATTGAGCTAACATCAGATCTTCTACAACCTTTTTAACTACAAATTTAAACATAAGCAACACTAAAACGAAAAACACACTAAAAGGAACATTGAAGGAATGATTAATTAAAGCACAAAGGGAATCTAACAAGCACCTGAGTATGGTTGTCGACAAGGAACCATTGTATCCATATAAACCTCCGACCCAACATAAATGACGTAGCCTATTGCATTTAACACGAAACATGTTTGTTTCCATAAGATTGAAGATACTGGAAATAGGGGTTAAACCCTTTTTTATCACATCTTTCCATGATAAATTGATTTTTTTCATCATCCGCACTTCTTCTGAAAGACGATTTCCTATCCATCATACTGTCAACCGTGTTCTTCCTACTAGCAAACATTGTATTTTCGTCTGCTTTAAGCCTTAAACCCTAGAATTTTCGATGCGGTTTCATAAGTTGCAGAAGAAAGCTATATGGGTTGCGTTTATTTCTTCCTTTAGGAAGGATATATCTTTTGGTCTTTGGGCTCGACTCTGTGCTGCGCAACAACCTGTTAAATCACATCTGTGGTTGTAGCTATGGGGTCACCAATGCGTTAACCAAATGGGATTAACCCAGTTGCCCAGGGTCGAACTCCCAGGTTATATGTTATTCGATTCCTGCTGCTGAATGACCAAAAAAAAAAAAATGAGAGTAAAATGCTTAAATTTTGTCCGATTTTCAAATTGATTTTGTCGTAACGCAGAATAAAAGAACAAAAAAGAAAGTAATATTTGAAGAACTATGAAAACAGAGTTCATTCTTTCAAATGAACACCTAATCAAAACTAGAATAGAGTTCATTCCTGAAAATGAATACATAACAAAAAACAAAGTTCATTCTTTCGAATGAACACATAACAAAACTTTCATTATTATGAACAAAAAACAGAGTTTAAACGTAATAAAAAAAACACAAATCTACGAAAATCGAAGAACGAAAAGATGATTTACAGATATTAAACCTATCAAGTCTTTCCAAAATAAGATTAGGTTTAAACCTATCAAGTCTTTCCAAAACCTATCAAGTCTTTACACAATTTCAGCAATAGTGGTAAACCTAATAAGAGTTGATCCTATTTATGTTAATTTGAATCATTCAGAAGACTGTGTTAGGAAGCCATATATGTTTCAAGCCATGTGGATTGCTAATCCTTCTTACAAGGATTTTATAGAAATATTCTTGGGAAGAGGATTACGTAGGTTCTAAAGCCTATAATCTCAAGTAAAAATGAATAAGACTAAGTTAAACTAAATAAGTAGAATTTGGAATCTTTTAGTAATATTGTTGAAAATGTAAAGAAAGCTCAAGCAGATATTTTGTATACCCAAATTAGGATAAATTTTTGATGGGGGCGTTTTTTGAAGGGGGCATGGGGGACAAATTATATGTTGACACATGTCTCTGATATTAATTGATTCCCATGAAATCTGTTTCCAAAATACAAAAGAAATGTATTTTTAGAGAGAAAATTTGTTATCTTAATTGGTGTTTGTATTTTTGGAAACTGATTTCATGGAAATCAATGAATATCAGAAACACGTGTCAACATATCATTTTTCCCCATGCCCCCTTCAAAAAAAGCCCCCATCAAAAATTTATCCGGTCTAGCCTCAATTCAAGTCCAATATCACTGATAGAGTTGGAATAGGAAATGCTTTCATTGACCATTTTAAACCATATACACTTCAGGCACTCAACACTTTCAGGAAGAAATTTTGGGGGCTATTCCGCGTCAAATCAAATTGTAATATAATGTTATACTAAATTCCCCCATTTATGATGAAGATATTAAATTTGCTGCTTTTTAAATGAGTGGTACAAAAGCCCTTGGTCCCGATGGTTTTACTAGACAATTCATCCAAACTTATTGCGGCATTGTTGGCCATAATGTTGTTAGTACGGTGAAAGAATTCTTTAATAATGGTCACATATTAACCCAGTTGAACCATACAAACATAGATCTTATTACTAAAGTTCCAATAGCTGACATGGTCCATCAATTTAGACCTATCGGACTTTGTAACTTTGTTTATAAAGTGGTATCTATCGGACTTTGTAACTTTGTTTATAAAGTGGTATCTAAAACCTTGGCAAATAGGATCAAACCCTTGATGGATAAATTGATTTCCCTTAACCAGAGTGTTTTTGTTCCTAAAAGGCAAATCTCTGATAATATATTACTTGCTCATGAACTTGTCCATAAAGTCAGAAAGGAAAAGGGGAAAGTTAATTTGGCTGCTATTAAACTTGATATGTCTAAGGATTAAAATAAACTTAAATGGTCTTTTCTTGCCAAAGTCATGGCTAAATTAGGCTTTGATACTAAATGGTGTAATCTCATTATGAAATGTTTGTCAACTGTGTCGTATTCTATCATAATTAATGGCTCTCCTGTTGGACATTTTAAACTTGAAATAGGGCTTAGACAGGGTGATCATATATCCCCTTACTTATATATCTTATGTGCTTAAGCTTTCTCCGCTCATCTGTCTTTTCTGGAGGCTTCTGATGTTCTCCATGGTGTCAAGGTTTGCGAATCCCCCCCCACCCACCCACCCCACCCCACCCCTCACATTACCCATTTGATATTTTTTGATGACAGTTTTATTTTCTCTCATGCCACTGATAATAATTTTGTTAAAATTAAGGATTATTTGCATAAGTAATGCCTTGCTTCAGGACAAGAAATTAACTTTGAAAAATACGGTATTCTTTTTAGTGGTAAAACTGATAATGGGGACAAAACTCCTCTGAGTAATATTCTGGGAGTTTAAAACCAAAGTCTAGGTGAAAAGTATTTAGGAGCCCATATTACTTTCTTAAGATCAAAAACCAAAACCCACATGGGAATTTAAGCTATTTATGCTAGAACTTTGAACTGATCTAATAGTCCTCTTTCACAAGCTAGTAAATCAACGTTAGTTAAAAATGTTGGCCAATTTATCCCTCTCTATCAGATGTCTTCCTTCTTAATCCCTAAAAACCTGTGTCATAAGATGGACTCTTATCTCAACAAATTTTGGTGGGGTGAATCCCTGGATCCTAATGATAGGAAGATTCGTTTGATAGCTTGGGATAATATGTGTAAATCTAAATCGGAAGGTGGAATAGGTTTTAGGAAAGCTGAATTGAACAATCTTGTTATGTTGGCAAGAAATGCTTGGAGACTTGGTGAGAATGCGAATACTCTGTTAGGTGGTGTTTTTAAATCTAAATATTTTGCTAACTGTGCTTTCTTAAATGCTAAATGCCCAAAGACTGCTTTCTGGGACTGAAAGTACATGTTTGCCATAAAGGAAGAAATCAAACCATTTATTTTCTGGATTGTGGGTGATGGTAAATTTATTGATACCTGATGCGATAATTGGGTACCTTCTCAGGGTAAGGTTGTCCCGAGGCCTAACATAATCCCTAACTCTTCTTTGACTGTCAACTATTTATTGACCCGGACACTAGATCCTGGGACATTGTAAAGTTGCAGCATCACTTTAATCAGTCTTCTTGTCAGAAGATTGCCTTGATACCTTTGAGCCATGTGACAACTCTTGATAGGAGGTCTTGGGATTTGACTAAAAATGGAAAATTCTCATCTAAGTCAACTTATCTTATCTTTGTTTTAGAGGTCTTAGGGTGCATGCGGATAAAACCTATTGGAATCGTATTTGGTCCCTAAAAATCCTACTAGAGTCCAAATTTTTGTATGGAAATGTGCTCGCAATACTATTCCTGTTAAAAGTGTTCTTGCACAACGAATGCACATAGAGTCAAATTTGTGTCCTCTATGTGGTAATGCGGAAGAGTATATGCATGTCTGGTTACTTGTCATGTTGTGAGCCATGGTTGGTTTGTTTATATGTTGCACATTTGATCAGTTTCTTGACCCCAATATGATATATAGAGAATAACTAAACAAAGTAGAATAAAAACACAAACAAATTGCAAAAGAATGTTTTGACTTTATTGCTTTATAGAAGAACTTACAATGTTTACCTTTTAGGTTTATTTTCTGCCCTAGGTATTGCTTCTTCTTCTTAGTTTGTTTCATGTTAGTATTCCTCTAGTTTTCTACCTTGTCCTCTACAAGCACTCAATGTATCTATTTATAGGTTTAGGACTACGCTAAAACTAGTAATACACAGATTAGAAAAACTCTCTTTTTTTTCATAACTTCCAGAAATAAAAGTATACTGTTCCTTCTATGTATAGAACTCTTTTTCTAGAATTACTTGGAGAGTAATTCAGTGGTATTTTGGACCTAGGAATAGGATATTCTAATGGGCGTATACCTAAAAACGGATCCGATCTCCCCCATTAGAAGGCTTTTGGTGCCTCAAAAGCATTAAACCAAAAGGTGGGGATATTTAGCTTGCAGCTGCTCTCTTGAGTACCACTTTGCATGCTTAAAATTTTCCCCTTAAGACAGACTTGGAACAATTCTTGTTCTCCAACTCTGGACATCCGTGTCTTCTTGCTAAGAACCATCTTCTGCTACTTCACTAGGAATTCTTGCACAACCGGTAACAATGGCGACTCATTTCGCTTGTCAAGTAATGAAGGTTCAAAAATCTTAAGATTCTTGGTGTTAGAGCATTGCTCGGTCGAACTCACAAGTGTTGCTATATTAAGATTGTTGTCAAATTTAGTTGTCAAAACTATATCTTGATTTCTAGTCTACAATTAGTTGAAATCCGGGAGCTAGAGTATGCGTACATGTATGTGTACTGGCGAAGTCAGTTGAAGTCTGGGTATTGTAGTATGCGTACATGTATGCGTACTCGTTTCAACTGAAGTTTGGAAGTGTACGACAGTATGCGCACACGTTTGCAAACTAGCAAACACAGTCCAAGTCCGGTTACTTAGGTATGCGCACACGTTTTCATACTTGAGTGGGTTATGTTCTAGAATCGGTTATGTCATGAACTAATACATTTATATAATAAGGAATGCAATCTTTTGCAAACCATGGCTATAATGTTCATGAATTGATTCGAGTGAATCAAACCGATTTTGCTTCAATTGTGTCTTGTGTACTTCTATGAGAATATAAACAATTGAACAACTCTGTAACTAGTTTCATTTGAGTCATTTGAACTAGTTGTGATAAAGATGAATAAGGTTGATATAAAAGTGTTCGTATGGCTAACCTCGGTTAACTATTGTTGAACCAACTAAGTGTACACGTTTAGGTACCGTTACCTTTACCTAAATGTTATTACATTTCATTTGTGTATGACAAGCTAAGTTTGATCTAACGGTTGAAAGATATTAGCTTGAATCTAATCAGGTTTTCATCTAACGGTGAATATTGATTGCTTTGTTTCGAAGCTATCTAACCCTGATTTGAAGACTATATAAGGGAGAACTCTAGCAACTGGGAAACCTAATCCCCACACCTCTTGTGTGATACTAGTTGCGACTAGAGTCTATTCTCTATTAACCTATGTTTTTCCTAAAACCATTATAGGTTAACGACTTGAAGACTTCATTGGGATTGTGAAGCCAGACCCAACTATTTTCTCTGTAGTTGCGTGTTCTAATCTTACTTTATAATATCGTGATTGAGTACTATCTTCTCTAAGATTTTCTCGAGATTTATCTCTGATAGGTAAGATAAAAAAAAGTCACAAAAATCTTCGTCTCATCATTTGTGATTCCACAATATCTTGTTTCGCTTCCATACGATTGAGATTATTGTGAGGTGATTGATATTTCTAGGCCTTTCTTCGGGAACATAAGTCTGGTATATCAATTGGTTCTTGTGCACCTTGATTTATCAAATGGCGGAACAAAACTCGTAGGTAGTTCTGTGGGAGATATATTTATCTATTCCTATAGATTTTTCTGTGTGAGACATATTTGTTTATCAAGTCTTCGACTTTGGGTCGTAACAACTCTTAGTTGTGGGTGAGATTAACTAAGGGAATAAAGTGCGTAGAGTCCTGCTGGGATTTAGAGACGTAAGGAGCGCAAGTGTACCTTGATCACTGTGAGACTGGTTAGGGGTCAACTATATTTCAGTCTGAAGTTAACTTGTAGTAGGCTAGTGTCTGTAGAGGCTTAATACAGTGTGGTGTTCAAAGCTGGACTAGATCCCGGGGTTTTCTGGATTTGCGGTTTCCTCGTTAACAAAATTCTGGTGTCTATGTTATTTCTTTTCCGCATTATATTTTTTATATAATTGAAATATTACAGGTTGTGTGTAAGTTCAATGAGTTCTTGAATCTCGCCTTTGGGTTGTTGATTAAATTGATCGACACTTGGATATTGGTTTTTGATACCGTCCAAGTTGTTTCTTATATAATCAGGCTCACGGATTTCTATCTGTTTGATTTGGTGATTACATTAAGAAACAGAGATATAACTCTTTGATATACTTTTCTAAAGATTGAGTCTGACTGTCTAGTTGATTCTTTTGAAAGTATATTGGAGTTAGTCCATATAGATTGCCGAAACGAAATATTGGGTGTGGTTGTTAGACCCCTGCTTTTTCAACATGCACTCGTTCACGTATCGGAGTAGCTATATATCGACTTTCAGATTTGTGTGATACGCATATTCGTATGCACATCATCGGAAAATCTGTTTGTTTTCGTATACAAACCATTGTGGAACTGTGGTAAGGGAATTGGGTTAAAGTATTTGAACCGGTAGGCGAACCAATACAGTTCTATGTTCTAGAACCAGTTTAGTACCCAAACCGGTACGCAAACTGAAAAGGTTCCGTGAACTCCGGAACCGGTGAAGGTCTTAAGTTTGCAAACCGGTACGTGAACTGAAAAAGTTCTGTCAACTCCGAAACTTAGTGTTGCACCTAAGTTTGCAAACCGGTACGTGAACTGAAAAAGTTCTATCAACCCCGGAACTCGGTTTTGCTTGAAAGTTTGCAAACCGGTCTGCGTACTTTGACTCGGCCGATTCCCGAACTACTCAAGTATTTGTACTTTGTGCATTTACCAACTATGTCGATTGTGATTCAATTGCGATTAAATTATTTCTCTGAGATAATTTGCATTTGATCAATTCTATAATTAACACTAGACTCATTTGATCACATGATTGTGACTCAAGATCAATGTCCTTGTGTTCGTGGAATGAGTGTTAAACTTTTAAGTCCAACCCTAGCTAGTTTTGGCTAACCATGTTGGACATAGTCTTTATACACGGTTCGGTTACGGTTTACCTAACTAAAGTGTATATCTTGTTTATGTGAATAAGAAAGCTTTCATCTCGGTGAATCTTGTTTGCTTGGTTCCAAAGCTATCTTAGCTTAAACCTAAAGCAACCTAGGTGTTGACGGTGGTTTTTAGTATAGGGCGAAAACTGTAAAAGTCTATCTACCTGAACCGGCATCAGATGTAGTAGACATTGATATGTCTATATTCCGCAGGGATTTTGGATAATATATCTAAATCTTATGAGTGCCTATGTCTCTCTTCATATTATATTGAAACTCCTAGATGAATTATTCACTAGTATAGAGCCTAATGAGTATATAAGCTCCTAGCTGCATTAGTCATTAATGCCGGATCCTGCCGAGTAGTTTTCCTATGCTATGTTCCCTAGATGAACCCTTAATATTGATGTGGCATGACAATTTGTGTTCACTCGCAGCAGAGTAGCACGAATTTCCAAGTATCAAGGTTAAGGTCCTTGCATAAAAGTACTCAATCGGAAAGCATACTGCTCTCTGGCAATAAACTTAAAGAACTCTGTGTCAACACATAGAATTCAATCAATTTTGTGATAATTCACAGGATTCGGATATTACCCTAACTAATTTGCAAAATTATGGTTTTGCGCCCTGCGCAGTATATTAGACCTCGCTTGTCGAAATTAATCCTAGGCGAACTAGGCAATTAAACCGCCATGGATTAGTAGGTGCAAAATCCTACCCACAATCAGAAAACAAGGAATAAAAGGAGCCGCGGAATAGGAGCAGCAGCAAAGGGAGGTGTGGCCATGCCATAGGCCAGCCGGCGCCACTTGCAAGTGGCCACACCCCATGCTGCTCGAACCGGCCCTATTCCCGCCACACGCACATGAGTTGTGGTTGGGCCCATATTTGCCGGCCCTATTTCCCATCGACCAATCAGGTCGCTCTAAATCCGCCACACGCACACTAGAAGTGTGGCCACACCCATGCTTGGCCGGCCCCTCTTTTAATCGACCAATCAGGACGCTCTAAACCTTCCACAGTATCAAAAGAGGCAAAGTTACGCCAGGTGGTCACAATGCCAAATTGGCTTTCCGAAGTTACGCCAATACGATAATTGGCATGCCAAACATGTTAAACGTGCATGCCAAACGTGCCATTCCGCTCCAACGAGAGAAAAAGGGAATGACCAACACCAATATACCGTCCGTAAGCGCAATCAACACATCCCATGGCGTTACACCCTCTAGCACCAGCAACACCGGAAGCATCCACGCGAGACTGGAGGAGCTAGAGGAAACCAACCTCCCATTACGATTGTCGATTTAATGGAGAGACAAGAAGTTCTTGCTAAAACTCAGACGAACATGGCCACAACTCAAAGGGAGCGAAAACAACGAACATCCGAATGATTATGTCAAGGGATTCAGAATTTGGGCGTTAGATTGTCATGATCCAGATGTGACTGAACATCAATTGGTGAAGTTGTGCATTAATGCTTTCTGGGGACTCTGTTCACAAAACCGTGTAATCTATGATGGAGCATATATTTTCAACCATAAACCGTGTTGCGTCGGGCAGGCAATTGTTTTCAATTGGAGAAGCTACCCCGAAATCCCAGTCTCTCTTGGAAGGTAAGACTGGTAAATGTAACTGTGGACTCCTAACCACTACTCACCCGAAAGGTGTCAAGTTTGAAAGCGCACTGATCGACGCGGCCTCTGACTTCAACATTGTAACCATGTATTCATTCCCATAAGGAGAAAACACGACTTGCCGACCATCACTATTTGTGTGTCGTCTTCCCATCCGCCATATCGTATCAACTCGTTTTTCGAAGTCAAGGGTTAATGGTGCCCTCACTGGAGTTCTCTCCGCTTCAACGTTCTCTCAAGAAGCCGCTTCAACGTTCGCTCCAGAAGCCGCTTCAACGTTTCTCTCTCTATAAGCCGCTTCAACGTTCTCTCCAGAAGCCGCTTCAACGTTTCTCTCCAGAAATCGCTTCAACGTTCACTCCAGAAGCCGCTTCTACGTTTCTCTTCATAAGCCGCTCCGCTTCAACGTTTCGCTCCAAAAGCCGCTTCAAACGTTTCGCTAAGCCGCTCCACTTCAACGTTTTGCTCCGCTTCAACGTTCGCTCCCGAAGCCACCACTTCACCGAAAATAAAAAAGGAATAAACTCACGTACGTGAGTTATCAAAGCTCTTCAATGTCCATGGCCGTGGTCGTCCAAGGTTCGTGCTCGTAGCTGCCGCTCCTTCCTTCCAAGATCCATGGTCGTAGCCACCTCTATTCTTTGCCAAGATTTGTGCCCGCAGTCACCACTCCTCCCTGTCAAGGATCGTGACCGTAACCATACAAGCACCAGCCAACTTGTTTTTTGTTCCCACGAAAACGCAGTCTCTTTTGATCACAGTTTCTGCAAAGAACCGTTGCTGCTCGTTTGTTGATACCAGCCAGAGCTTCATCATGGCAATAACCAATATATACAAAGGTAATCCGAACTTGTGCATATTTTAGTTTCCCATGGAGGAAGTAATGGATCCACCAATACGGAGGCAATATGGTGACATCTTTATCATGGTTAACCCACCGACCATACAACCACGAAAACCACACTTGGGGACTTAGGCTTTACACGGAATCCTTTCACTGTCAAAGCTCAGAAGACACGGTCAACCAAAAAGTCATAGCCACGACAAGGTCATCTACTCTTCAAAGGTGTAGCGTAAGGATTTTATCACCTCTCTTTCTGGAAGGCGCCTGCAACACTTTACGAGGCCGCGACGGATCCCAAGCCTACTCAGAGAAAACAACTTCAGTAACTAAAGAGAAGTACGACTGGGGACTGCTTATCGCAGTCTATCCCTGACAACAATCAAAGATTCATGAGATAACTCCAGAGACGCGGCTGAAACATTTCTCTTGAAGAAACATGGGGATCCACGATTAACAACATAACTCTCTCACTTCTACCTCTTCGTTATCCAAAATATTTCCTCCATGTGATATTCCAAGCATCCCAGCATCGCATCTAGGAGAGTACAATAAGCTTGTATCAAATCCCAGTGGCGTGGATTCAAGGTGATACAATCAAAGTAGGCTACACTTGGGGACTGAAGCCTCCTTTAGGTTTAGAAGTTTAAACGTAGTCACCACCTTACCAGCGAATGCAGTAAAAGCACATCTTCCACGAGAAAATAGGCTCAGGATAATTACACATGGGGACTACCAGCATGGGATACCTTCACTTCCCTCAACCAGGTTATTTCTGATGACAACATCGTCACTATCGAAGCTTTACGAGCCGCAGGAATTTCTCAACATGAAGCCATACACGTGCATCAAAGACTCCAAAAGTACGCCACATAGATATTCACATATCCGGCCACGCCATCGGATCTATGACCAGACAGAAGTGTAACTGGGGACTGCTCATCGCATCCCATTCGATATAATATCCCAAGATTCAGAAGATGGTTCAAAGGATGTCGTTTGGAATAAAGTTCTTAAAGACTTGATAGCAGCACGTCTGCAACGGGACGCCTCTCGCTCGTCTACTTCACCCAATGGCTCCGGAAGGTTTCGACCATACAAGCTACCACAGCATATCATCACCGCAATCAGAAAGGCAAAAATAAGCCTTCTAGACACCGGCTCAATAGTCCAGACACCAAATAACTTAAAGTCAAGGAAGGATCAACAACGCAGCTACACTCTCCAAGATTAGCCCTGACATGATCATTGTCGAGCATATATTTCATCCATCCATCCCAGGAGTGCAATGGAGTTTGGTAAATTTTGAAACCCACTGGAGAGGTTAGATACTCATTCTTATGGAGACAGAACCTTATTACACATTGTGGAGAAGATCGATGATACTGTTGGGTGGTTGTATGCGCAAAAGAGAAAAGAGCACCTATCTTGAGTTCTCCTGGCTCGCCTTGCTACTGACTATAACTATTGGAGATTGCTTTGTTGCCGTTGATGCTTACTCTGCCGCTGCTGACAAAGAACGTCATTCACACCGAGCTAAATGTCCAAGTTTGATCAACTACTCACTGATATTACACTCATAGCTAAAATACGAAGACGATTGGCACGCATGTGATCGAGCTGCTGCAAACAAACACAAGAAGCCGACGAGCTAATGGTAAAAGGGGGGGAAGTTAGCACGCCCTTTTATATGCATAGCGCTTTTGGAATCCGAGTAGAGGAAGATTTTCCTTTTGGACCATGCACGGAAGAAGACAGCTAGGCCCGCAACGCCAACGCTCCATGGCACCAACCTCCATGAACCAACAGCGCGCCAGCACGAGGAACACCAGCCGCTCAACCTTCAACGCTCCATAGCCAAGCCAGCCGATCAACCTGTAATACTCCGTAGCCAAGCCAGCCGCTCAACCTACAACGCTCCGTGGCCAAGCCAGCCGCGCAACGCTCCGTATCCAAGCCAGCCGCGTAACGCTCCGTAGCCAAGCTAGCATCACGCCAGTACAAAGATCACCGGACGCTCATGCCTCTTGCCAAAGGTCAGTCGAATTTTTCCTGTCAATCTCTTCATGTCTTGCCCTTTCAATTTTTTATCCTCTTCTGTCACCATCTCATGCTTACCCCAGCAACAATGCCATTGTTACGTGCTAAGCAGGGGACTTAATGTTGATGGTGGTTTTTAGTATAGGGCGAAAACTGTAAAAGTCTATCTACCTAACCCGACATCAGATATAGTAGACATTGATATGTCTATATTCCGCAGGGAATCTGGAGAATATATCAAAATCTGATGAGTGCATATGTCTCTCTTCATATTATATTGAAACTCCTAGATGAATTATTCACTAGTATAGAGCCTAATAAGTATATAAGCTCCTAGCTGCATTAGTCACTAATGCCGGAGCCTGTCGAGTATTTTTCCTATGCTATGTTCCCTAGATGAACCCTTAATATTGATGTGGCATGACAATTTGTGTTCACTCGCAGCAGAGTAGCACGAATTTCCAAGTATCAAGGTTAAGATCCTTGCATAAAAGTACTCAATCGGAAAGCATACTGCTCTCTGGCAATAAACTTAAAGAACTCTGTGTCAACACATAGAATTCAATCAATTTTGTGATAATTCACAGGATTCAGATATTACCCTAACTAATTTGCAAAATTAGGGTTTTGCGCCCTGCGCAGTATATTAGACCTCGCCTGTCGAAATTAAGCCTAGGCGAACTAGGCAATTAATCCGCCATGGATTAGTAGGTGCAAAATCCTACCCGCAATCAGAAAACGAGGAATAAAAGGAGCCGCAGAATAGTAGCAGCAGCAACGGGAGGTGTGGCCATGCCATAGGCCATTCGGCGCCACTTGCAAGTGGCCACACCCCATGCTGCTCGAACCGGCCCCTATTCCCGCCACACGCACATGAGTTGTGGTTGGGCCCATACTTGCGGACCCTATTTCCCATCGACCAATCAGGTCACTCTAAATCCGCCACACGCACACTAGAAGTGTGGCCACACCCATTCTTCGCCGGTCCCCTTTTAATCGACCAATCAGGACGCTCTAAACCTGCCACAACATTAAAAGAGGCAAAGTTGTGCCAGGTGGTCATAATGCCAAATTAGTGGCATGCCAAACATGCCAAACGTGACATTCCGCTCCGGCATATTAGTGACATACCAAACATGCCATGCCTCACCAAAACGTTAATTGGCATGACCAACATGCCAAACGTGCCACTTTGCCACGGAAGCATGCCGAACGTGGCAACGTACCATAAATAACACGCCAATGTGCTAACCTACTTCTTGTTCGTGGCCAAACGCCATAACATATTCCAATCAGGGTATTCTAAACACGGCTCTGCCTTAGTGGCATTCGTCGAAACCCTAATTTCCAATTGTGGCCCAATTACACTACTTTGGCCCTACAACATGCCACAAACCATGTGGGACCCGCCAAACCCTAGAAACGGCGCCATTCTATAACCACCCGTGGCCATCCTTGCGCATGTGGTTATTCTCATATTATGGCCTGCCATAATTCCTTTAATGTGGTCATGGCACCGATTGCATAAAGTGCCACCGTACTGCGGCCATGCCACACGCGCTAATTAGGGTTTTGATATGCCAAACCCTAATTTAGCTAAAGTTGCCACGCCAACTAGGTCAAGTAATTCTCCTAAGGCCTTAAGTTTGATGTAACAACATGGTCAATGTTGCTGGAGCCATATTTGGGTCTGACACCGATATGCCAAAATAGCTGCCATGGCTACGCCAGGCGCCACTATACCACTGGCATGCCGCTATATGCCACTACGCCATTGGCATGTGCCAATAACGCCATTGTGCTACCATCAGGCGCCAACAGAATGTGGCCATAATCAATGGCCACCCTTTTTCATGAGTTACGATCTCAGCCGTCCAAATTCGCCACAGAATTGACAGGCCTGTGGAAAGTTTTGGGCGACCAACCAAGACAAGCCAAATAACATCACGTGCTATTCTCCTGTGGCAAGTCTCCTGACTTTGACTCGCCACACATAGCAATTTGCTACACGTTTTCCACGAAAACACTCGATACATCAAACATGTCACAAACTGGGGGATGCTCAACAGGGTATTGGTCTGGTGGTTTACAGCGTTCGGCGTGCAACACGCTGATAGACACATTTTTGTGTCTGAATTGTCCTCAGTGTCTCTATTGTTAGTCTCGATTTTTGTACTAATTTTGGTGTTTTTATGTTTGTTTATGTGTTATTGGAGAATTACACTTATGCGGAAAAAGTTGCTCGAAAAGTGCTTTTTGGACCCCTGAGGACAATTGCTATACGGACCCTCACTTTTGCTAAGGGGAACCCACGGCTATATATAGCCCATTTATCCATCGGACCCATCTTTCCCATTTGAATACAAACTTTTGGTGGGAAAACTTGGTTTCACAGGGCAGAACTAGGGTTGCGATTTTGGGCTTGATGCAGTGAGACTAAAGGGCTAGAATCAATTGGGTGTGTTACTATGAGCTAAACAGGGATGGTATAGGAGTTACTTTCGATCCAGTTTGGCTGGATAGTCGATTGGAAGTAAAACAGGGAATTATGGAGTTATTCACGGGATATCATGAATCGTTGTAAGTTTGAGACGTGCACTGCTCGAGTTTGGAGGAATTTGGACACTGAATGGAGCGTGTGAGAGATGAAAAAGGAGAGTTTTCTGCTGTCAGGCGTGTGAAGAAGAAATTATAGGAAACAATCCCGTGAAAATATTTTCCATTTACTGCCGGATATATTGGAGTTATGAGGGTTTGTTCTCGGTCAAAAGGAATATATATAGGCCTATGAGATCACAGAAGAGGGGACGGAGATTTTGGGAGAGTTTAGAGCATTACAGAGCGAGGATTAATCGAGTTGCAGAGACGATTTTTCTGCTGCTGCTGAAGAACACGAAGAACAAAAGACTACCAGAGGCAGTCGTTCATTGCTGAAGAACATAAGACGTAAATGCGACAATCGTTGTTTCTACAGTGTCAACGATAGTTACTATTTATCGTTCTCTGTAACAGTTCGGTTTGTAACAAAAATAATTGTTACAAACCCGATTTTTCATTATTTCTCCCTTATTCATCATTTGTAAACCATTTTTGAGCATAAATAGATTCTTTGAGAGGGTTTTCAACATGATGAGCGGCTAAAATACCCAGTGACTGAGGCAACTGAGTAAACTATTTACTCATGCTTGATTGGTAATTTCTTTTATAATTTCTTTAATTATTTATTTTATTTAATTCACTAGGATCAACATAAAGATAAAATTGGTTTTCTTAATTAGTTGTGAATCAATTCGATGTGTTATGCTTAGAATCAATTCTTTGATAATTCATGCTTAGGGATTACAATTTAATGTTTGGACACCATATAGATTAATAGTGAATTAATGAGAAAAAGAGCTTAACAATAATTCTTGAAATATCATTATAAACCAATCAATTAGGAGGAATGGTGGAATCCGGAGCCTTGGTCTATTTTTAAATCTTGAAATCACTTTTTATATTAAGTTTTGTTTGTTTTTAAGTTTTATAAGTCTAAAATATTTTGCTTTCACAAGTCTCAACGAACCTATTTACTACAACCACATTGAAGAAAAAAAAACCATCATTTTTGGCGCCGCCGACGCGGACTTGTCTTTAGGCTAGAGTTTTTAGGTTTTTATTTATTTGTTCTACTTTACGTTTTTGGGTTTTTGTCTTTTTACTACAGATTTTGGAATTTGGAGCGAAAGAAAAATTTGCCAAAGCTTTTGGTGAATACTTAAAGATTTGGAGTTAAAGACAAATCGAAAGGAGCGAAAGAAAAAGATTTTTTTTTATTATTTTAAAAAAGAGAGGCATTTTTATTTTTTTTTGGATATTTTTATTTTTTTAAACTTTCCTTTTCTTTTGCACTTTTACTTTTTGGACTTG
>JAJJWW010016035.1:0-31505 GCA_023531295.1 Papaver armeniacum | reverse complement strand
ATCAATTCCATGCGTTAACGATTTTATGGAACATCAAATTCCATGCATACGGTTACCACCTCCTCCCATTTACTTACCCATTTTTCCATTCCTTAATGAGACCAGGGTACGTGTGACGGATCGGAAAATTACGCCTTTGGCGCGTTGCCCCGCAGGCAGTAATCTCCCCGATGCGCCATGATGAAGCTACGATCCGGGCCTTTAAAGCTAGGCAAATGCACGTTCAATTGCCCTTGCAAGCATGCTCGTGGAGCATGATGCATCTAACTTAGCTTCCACACCATTCCAACTTACCCTTGTTCCGCAAAGGGTTTATTAAGGAAAGCAAAAACTTGCTTAATGCGGCGAAACTACTTTTGAGGCCCTAAACGATGGAATTTGGCTAAATTCCCAGACCATGTGGATCTATATGTCTTGATCTTTGGGCCGTTTCCCATCAAAATGGACTCCTCTTGAGCTAAATTACGACATTCGGGTTTTTCGCCTCCAGATATGCTATAACTTGCTCTTTGTAGCTTGATAGGAAGTATGAGCATCCACTTGCTGGCATGCAACTAAGACTCATCAAGTATGGACACAATCATCTCTGGCGCGAGCTACCGAGCTTAGATGATATGAGGGGGCCGGAATATCGCAATCATCTCCGATTAGATGATATGAGCGACAAAATGCTTTGGACCGGGCAATGCCGCAACTCATTGCGGCCGCCACGTACTTTCCCTACTCTAAAGGGATCAAGCACGCACCGTAGTTCATCCACGAAGGGACGTAAACTTAAGCCAACTCGTTTGCATGGGCTTGTCCAAGCAATAATGGAAATGGCCTAGTCTCAGTATAGGTCATTTCCGGCGAAATGCATCCAAGTGATGCATGTTTGGTCCGCAATATGGCATAACGATGCCTAAGCATCAAATGCCCTCTTCGCGAGGCTACGCAACTATAAATGAGCCTTAGGCATCATTTATACTCTTCCGGCTAAGCTATGAAGCTTACTTGGTACATAGTCCGCATATGCACCTTCAACCAACTACCCCTCCCTATATATGTCTTAATGGAATTTCTACAAGTATGGAAAGGGGACCAAAAATATTTCATCAACTCCCCGTTTACTATTCATGGCCGTTGCCATGTATTTTCCCGATATCCGCCATGTTGGCCGTACTCTATAACCCCGATGTCCGGCCATGTTGGTCGTCCACGCAACCCGATATCCGGCCATGTTGGCCGTCCTCGCAACCCGATGTCCGGCCGTGTTGGCCGTACTCTTCCAACCCGATGTCCGCCATGTTGGCCGCCCACTCGCCAACCCGATATCCGGCCATGTTGGCTGTCCTCTCGCAACCCGATGTCCGGCCATGTTGGCCGTATTTTTCCAACACGATGTCCGGCCATGTTGGCCGTCCATCAAGCAACCCGATATCCGGCCATGTTGGCCGTCCACTTCCAAGGTCATCTACCCAACTGACCTAATGCATCATTTGATGCAAGATTGTCTCTTGGCCAATGTAGCTTCCAACCAATGCCATATTTGCCTTAGCCAATATGCATATGCGATGTGCCTTACTTGGCACCATATATGGCCCAGGGACAAATGCATCTCACCATGCAAAGGAAGCTTTGGATGAAGCTTCATCACAAGCAAATGGCGCATCTTTTAGCATGCGCCATGCTAAAAACACGGGGTGTTACATTATCACACCCTTCAAAGAATTTCGTCCCCGAAATTCAAAACCAAAGCTATTGTGGACAATCTCTTCGAGTTGGATTTCTTGAGCAAAAGTCTCATACCAGAAGCTCAGAAATCACGGGTTTCTTCAAGTTGTCATGAACAACAATTTAGACCTTCTGAGCACATGTCCCATACCACCTGCCCAGGAATCCAAAAAGTGCCCACAACAAAACCAAGAATCGCAATTGGCTAGTGCCAAGAGGATATCTCGACAAGGTATCCTAGATAGCATCCCATACTACCACCCAGGAATCCCTAAGGTTCACAAGTTGAAAGATGTCATCGAAATGACAAGGCAAAACTCAACGCTACACTGTGAGGACCAATCTCTAATGCCAGTGCAGTTGGATGCAAGCCATCGTCCCTGACGGATTTACCGGGTTGCCACTTGTAAGTGGGATGCTAGCCGGGCCTGACAACGCACACCCTTGGATAGTGCCAACGTGTGGGGATGATCAGTCCTATTGTCTACCCACCGTCCCATACGGTCTTCCGGATGCTCGTAAGCGGGGTACCACAGAGGCCTGGCAAACTCACAGTACTTATACAAGCTCAACTCGATTTGCAAAGTAACCGGCTCAGCCAGCTAAAACTCTTTCCCGCGCGAAGTTGGCCTACTCTCCAACTTTAAGTTTCCATCAAGGAAAATACTCGCCAATGAGTCCACTCCGCACAAGTCCCTAGAGTTTTCTAACTTGCTCGATACCATCTCGTGACGGACCGGAAAATTACGCCTTTGGCGCGTTGCCCCGCAGTAAGTAATCTCCCCGATGCGCCATGATGAAGCTACGATCCGGGCCTTTAAAGCTAGGCAAATGCACGTTCAATTTCCCTTGCAAGCATGCTCGTGGAGCATGATGTATCTAACTTAGCTTCCACACCATTCCAACTTACCCTTGTTCCGCAAAGGGTTTATTAAGGAAAGCAAAAACTTGCTTAATGCGGCGAAAACGGCCTTTTGAGGCCCTAAACGATGGAATTTGGCTAAATTCTGGTGACCATGTGGATCTACATGTCTTGATCTTTGGGCCGTTTCCCATCAAAATGGACTCCTCTTGAGCTAAATTACGACATTCGGGTTTTTCGCCTCCAGATAGGCTATAACTTGCTCTTTGTAGCTTGATAGGAAATATGAGCATCCACTTGCTGGCATGCAACTAAGCCTCATCAAGTATGGCCACAATCATCTCTGGCGTCGAGCTACCGAGCTTAGATGATATGAGGGGCCAGAATATTGCAATCATCTCCGATTAGATGATATGAGCGACAAAGTGCTGGACCGGCAATGCCGCAACTCATTGCAGGCTGCCTACGTACCCTTCCCTACTCTAAAGGGATCAAGCACTGCACCGTAGTTCATCCAAGAAGGAACAAACTTAAGCCTACTGTTTGCACGGGCGTGTCCAAGCAATAATGGAAATGGCCTAGTCCGTATAGGTCGCTCCGTCGAAATGCATCCAAGTGATGCATGTTTGGTCCGCAATATGGCATAACGATGCCTAAGCATCAAATGCCCTCTTCATGAGGCTACGCAACTATAAATGAGCCTTAGGCATCATTTATACTCTTCCTAAACTAAGCTATGAAGCTTACTTGGTACATAGTCCGAATATGCACCTTCAACCAACTACCCCTCCCTATATATGTCTTAATGGAATTTCTACAAGTATGGAAAGGGGACCAAAAATATTTCATCAACTCCCTCAAGTTTACTATTCATGGCCGTTGCCATGTATTTTCCCGATATCCGCCATGTTGGTCAGTATCGCAACCCGATGTCCGGCCATGTTGGTTGTCCACGCTTTGCCGGCCGATATCCGGCCATGTTGGCCGCCCTCTCAACCCGATGTCCGGCCGTGTTGGCCGTACTTTTCCAACCCGATGTCCGGCCATGTTGGCCGCCCACCGCAACCCGATATCCGGCCATGTTGGCTGTCCTTCATGACCGATGTCCGGCCATGTTGGCCGTACTCTTCCAACACGATGTCCGGCCATGTTGGCCGTCCACTGATAGGGTGTAGAATACATCCTATTTACTATCTATTGTTTATGCTTTCTTTGCTATTTTTCTTGTAAATTATGTAATTTACGCTTGTTTTGAGTTTTATAGCTACTATGGAGTCACACGAGGAAAAGGAGAAGAAATCACCATATTTTAGCAAAAGGGTAAAATTGTCATTTCACCAAGGAGGGAATACTATATGGAGCCCAGCCAAGGTTAAGGGGAGGTCAAAGAGGTGTCCCTTATCCAAAAGAAGGGAGTGAGAATAGCACAATTGGGGTGTACTTATGGTGGGTGTTTGAATCCACCCACACCCTAAACTCCGACCCATACCCAAGCCCACATGTCCAATCCACCCATACCCTAACCTAAGCCCATCCATCCATACCCCGCTCCATACCCTAACCGAAGCTCCGATCCATCCGACCCGACCCGATCCGTGTAATTATAACTCGACCTAAAATTGAGAATTGATTTCTCAATCATTTGAAAGAAAAGAGAGAGCAGCCATTCTTCAGCCGGTTAAACCGAGAGATGGAAGTGAGAATCGACCCGAGATGATGCAAAGAAACGAGTGATGAAGGAGATGAACTCGGGCCGTTAGTTCATGAGAGATGCATCCGAAATCGAGAGAAATTCATGGGATCGATTGCTGACAGAGATCGATGTTGTAGAGGAAGGAACTTAGGGTTTGCTGAAATCAATTGAGATCGAGAAACAGGGAAGAAAATGGGTTCGAGAAATCAGAGATGGGTTAATGGCAGAAGTTGATTGAGAAACAGGGAAGAGTTTGATGGTAACGGACTGAGGTCGAGAAGGAATTGTTGCTGCCGATTCTTTTGAGACTGGGTTTGAGCAAGATTGATTGAAGATGGGTTTTGGTTGTCGCTGTTGTTGGTTGTATGACGGACAGAGGCGAGATGATGGAGATCGGAAAGAGCAGATGAAATCAAGTTTTTTTGAGCTCAAGAAAGGATGAAATCAAGATATCCTTAGAATCAGTGAACTAGATAGAAGAAGCAACTGGGTTCGATTTAGTGTTGAACTTCAAGAGTTTGGTGTTGTTGTTAAGCCTGGGTTTGATTCGATCATATGAGGATTGAAGCTGGCGATAATGGATCTGGGGATTGTCTTTGTGGCTGAGTCTCGAGTGTGATGATTGATAGTAATGGGTTTTGTGGCCAGAGATGGGTATTGAGTTTGCAAATACAGAATTATTGGTAGATTGAATCGGTGAAGTTAATGGGTCTGTGGATTGATGAACGAACACGGAGAGGTTGATGCTGTTGGTTGTCACTGCAATTAGGAATTCGATTTGATGAGTATGGTGAATCGTTGTTGTGTTGAATTGAGACAAGCTTTAAAAGGGAATGAATGGTTAGGCAGTGAAGAGTTGGTGTTGTTTGAAGAACTGAAATGAGATTGTCTCAGATCGGATTGAAGGGCTGTGTTGCTGCTGGCACAGGGAATGCTGAAGAGAAGCTGCTTAACTAGATGTATGTTAGGATTCTTAGCAGGAGAAGACCCAAGGAAAAGGCCTGAATTTGGCCTGTGCAAGTCCAGCAAACAATCAGAACTCGGCCAGTTTTCTGCTCTGGCGAGTTGACTCAGTGAGTCCGAGGAGCGATCCAGCAATCGATCCAACTCACCTAGTTAGACCAATCAGCCGAATCAGAAGATGACTAGAAGCTGACTCCACCTCCCTTTGACCATGTTGACTAACAGTTGACTGACGGTTTGACTTTTTGACCGTTAGTCCTAACGGTGGACCGACGGAATATTCCGTCGAATATTCCCCTGACGGAGAAGAAGATTCAGGTGGCCGGCGGCGACTATTCCGGCCGTATTCCGGCCATAATACCAGTTTTCCGGCGAGCCAAAAATTCCAGAATTTTCTATGGACTTCTCTCATGGGTGTGAAGACTTGGACTAGGAATTGGATGGAGAATTGGACTCAAATTTGGAAAGAGAAGATGGAAGATGAGAAAGACTTGGATTTGGAAATTGAATTGCTAAAGGAAAAGGATTCTATTCCTTGGAAGATTTGGAGAATAATGAAGCCTATAAATAGAGAAGTTTTCTACATCTTTTACACACACATCTCTACACACACAACACTTTTCTTTTCTTATTCTTTGTGTGAACTCTTTAGCATGAGTAGCTAATTTTATTATTGATTGAGGATGAATTCCTAGTTCTTAATATATGTTTTGAGTTTTGTTTCAATTCTATCTTGAGTTTTTCACATGATTATCGATTGTTTTTACTAATAGGAATGATCTTAAAGACATTCATGATTGATTGATAGATTGTTTGGGTGGCCAACTAAATTGATTTGTTAATTTGATCTTAAGCTAGTGAAAGTTAGGAGATAAGTAATCGTTTCTTGACTCTTTACATAAGTAGCAAACACGAGACCTTGCGGAGGGATTCCGTGGAGCAATTGTGTGTAGAAACAACGCTAGAAAGTGAACCAAGCGAACCGAGTTTAACTACTAGTACTAAACCTAAATTCATAAATCTTAATGCATTCAGGGAATTACATCTTGTAAGCGAACCTCAAGGTGGTTCTTTTGGATAGAATCTGATAGCTGCTGGACTTGTTACTCGGTGAAATAAGGGATTTTGGGGCTAGCTAAGCGGACCTGCTATCCTACTATTGGTGATAATTTGTGACTTATAACAAGTAGAAAAGAACATAACTTGAATCATTGTTTTGCAACGAAGAAGGATTCCTTGATCTTGTCTCTCTTATTGCTTTCAACTTTATCTTTTAATTGCTTTGTTTATTTTCTTTTGCTTTTTACACCCCCCTTTCGTGACAATTTTTACAACTAGAATCTTTTGCTCCTCGTGGGAACGAACTTGACTTCCATTATATTATTTTTAATTGAGTGGAAATATTGATTAATTTGATTGCACCTACGACACGCATCAAATTTTGGCGCCGCTGCCGGGGAGCAGCGGACGATTTTAGTTGTTTTTATTTTTCTTTTTGGTTTATTCTTGCTTTGTTGGATTCTATACCGTATCTAACTTAGTTTTTGAGAATCTTATTTCAGGTGCCGGTTTTCCATGTATGGTGGACAAGAGCAAGCATATTACAACAATCAATACGGTTTTCAACCTCAACATTATGGCAACTTCCAACCATCCTTAGGATACAATCAAAACCAATCTTTTGGCTATGATCAAATTCCTACGAACATTATGGATATTCTCATACATATCAACAACCTTATGACGGGTATGTAAGTGGACAATTACAAGGATGGGAGGATAGTTTTGTTTATGATCGAAATTCTCTAGTTTTGGCGAGATAAGATGTCCGCCATGATTGGGGATCTTCAACAAAAGTTGCAAGAATCACATCGAGAAATTCAAAGGAATTCGGAGAAATTATACGAACAAATTAATCAACCTTTGGAGACTTTTGATGACGCTAGTGTAGATTACTTGAGCCTTGATCTTAATAATGATCAATCACCTATTCAAAAGGAAGAGCTTGAGGAAGATGCATTTATTGCTTGGAAAAAATTTCTTAGGGAAAGATATGAGTCCGCGGAAGTGTATGAACGTTGCAACAATGAGGAAGTTATTCCAACTCCGGATCATAATAAAGATCCTTCACCTATTCAAAAGGAGGAGTTTGGATATCACTTGCCTATTGTTGTAAACGAAGTAACACCCTCACAAGAAGATCTTACAATTTATACCGAGGAAGATTATATGAGAGAAGAATGGCCCGATTCCGATGATGAAAATGTTGAAGAGATGATGCTAGAGGATGAAACCAAATTCATTGATTTTGTGGAAGACCCAATTGAACTTGCCAATGATTTTAATGATGCCAAGACTTTGGTTAAGGTAGAAAACGACGAAGAATGGTTGCAAGGTTTAATAGAGGACCACGATATACAAGAGGTAAGTAATTCACTTGAATTTTTAAGGATGAAGAGGATTCTATAATACAAGAGATTGTGCAAGGTTTGTCTAACCCTTTGCATATTGATTCTTCTCCTTTACCTCTTATTGGTTTGAATGTATGTGCTTCAAAGTATTTTTGGATGATTTTGTTTCTAAATATCCACCATTGGAAACACTTGATGCTAACACTATGCAGGTTTGCCAAGAAGAATACATGGAAGTTCCCAAATTCTATGTTCTTTATACACTTCCGAGTGTGGACGAGAATAAGTGTGGGGGAAATTTCTATCGAGCGATAACATCACTATTGTTTTCTTGTGTTAACATTTGTATGGAGTTATTGTTTGCAAAGCAGGTATTATGGGTGGATCCCCAAATTTTCCGATTGTTAGTATATGGGGAATGAATCTTGCAAGAGCTAAGTCGGGCCGTCGACTTTAAAACAAGCGCTTAATGGGAGGCAACCCATAGGTTTTGTATTTCTTATCCTTTGCTTTTTGTTATTTCTTTTTCTTGTTTCATATCATGTTAAAATTTCCCACCTGGACTTTACTAGGAGGATTCAATTACATTGAGGACAATGTAAGGTTTAAGTGTGGGGGAGTGGTTAAGCATGCATTTAAAAATTACAAAAAAATTAAAAAGTTTTAAAAAAAAAAAAAAAGTTTTACTTAAAACCTCAAACTTTTAAAGATTTTAGAGTCACTAGCATACTTCTAGGTATGTTTACATAGAGATTTTGACCGACATAATTGAACTTGGAAATGTTAGAGAACTACATTCGGATTTCTTGCTTGTTAGAGTGTTAAATAATGGATTTAATCATGCCTGTGATGCGAATTTGGTGCAGGGAGAAATGCATTATTAGAGTTGCTGATCAATCATTAGTGGAGACTACCCGTATTCATATCATGTGAGGCACCGACCAGAAATTTTCCATCTACTAAAGAGCTTCTTTTGAGTGTGTGTCACCGTAAGTAAATTCCGGGTAGAATGGTGAGCTACCCAACCTCCCACCAATAGAAGCACTACTCTTTGATCTCTTGAGTGCTAATTTTGTCAATCATAAGGGTGACGTCTATAGATGAAAGCTTCCTTCTTGTAGTTCGATTTGCAGTTAGCACCATTCTCTCTTTTTTCGGATCCATAGAAACACATTCATCATCAACAAGGAGCGACATCAAAATCTACAAGGAAAGTTGGAAAAGTTTAAGGTTTACAAGCAACGGAACGAGAAAAAGAGCAAATTTCAAACTCAAGTAAAGCAACATACAAATGAGCGGATTTTACATACATGTTGAGGACTTACACTACAATGAGGTAATTTTATATCCAAGTATGAAGACTTATTCATGAAAGCGAAGAAAATTAAAAGGTGAGAATTTTTGAAGTTTATGATTTCGAGACGATACAAGTTGTGAAGAATCAAGCGGTAAAATACTTCTCCCACGGCCATGGTTTATTTTTGTATTTTATTTCTCTTGTTTCAAAAAAAAAAAAAAAACAAAAAAGAGAGAGAAAAACAAGAGAAATTTTTGTTTTGTTTATAAGCCGTGGGGAAGGAAAATTTATAAGGAAGTTTCAAGCGACAAGGATTTAAGGTAAAAGAGTTACAAATTGTCAAGGATTTATGGAATTCGAGAGTTTATCATCAAAAGTTGAAACCGAAGACGAAGACCAAGAAGATCAAGACGAGGAGCGGAGGACGTTTCTATTGGATGCCGTGAGAGTGGTGTTATCATAATTGGCGATCGGATGTGAAGGTGAGTAAGTAATCTCATCCTCGATAAAAATGGTTGATTTCCTTTCTTAGAGATCGTCAGAAAAATGATTTTTCAAAATATTAAAAGATGTGGGTTTTTTAAAAAATATATTTCGGAAGTTGTCCTTCCCACCATTCAACGTGTTGCAGGATTTCTCTCTTCATTCCTACCTGCACACATGTGAGACCCATAAAAAAGCCGTCTTTTTTGAGTGCAATTATCATAAAATCCTTTTGGGTGAGGCGAAGTCGAGGCGAAATGCTTATTGATCGTTTCTCAAACACGCATTCTCTCATTATGGTGTGGTTATTTCTCACTCAACATTTAAGAATGAGAATATGTTCTTTAGTATTTCTAACTTCTTATTACTAGAATGCAGTAAAACTCTATGTCCTCATAGCTCTTTGATGCTTGGGACGCTTGAACGCTTTGAAGTTGTGAGTTTTTAGTTTGATTTGCTCGAGGACTAGCAAAGTCTAAGTGTGGGGGAATTTGATAGGGTGTAGAATACATCCTATTTACTATCTATTGTTTATGCTTTCTTTGCTATTTTTCTTGTAAATTATGTATTTTACGCTTGTTTTGAGTTTTATAGCTACTATGGAGTCACACGGAGGAAAAGGAGAAGAAATCACCATATTTTAGCAAAAGGGTAAAATTGTCATTTCACCAAGGAGGGAATACTATATGGAGCCCAGCCAAGGTTAAGGGGAGGTCAAAGAGGTGTCCCTTATCCAAAAGAAGGGAGTGAGAATAGCACAATTGGGGTGTACTTATGGTGGGTGTTTGAATCCACCCACACCCTAAACTCCTACCCATACCCAAGCCCACATGTCAATCCACCCATACCCTAACCTAAGCCCATCCATCCATACCCCGCTCCATACCCTAACCGAAGCCTCGATCCATCCGACCCACCCTTTGATCCGTGTAATTATAACATGGACCTAAAAATTGAGAATTGATTTCTCAATCATTTGAAAGAAAAGAGAGAGCGTTCTCATTGATTGCCGGGTTAAACCGAGAGATGGAAGTGAGAATCGACCCGAGATGATGCGTAGAAACGAGTGATGAAGGAGATGAACTTCGCTTTGTTAGTTCATGAGAGATGCATCCGAAATCGAGAGAAATTCATGGGATCGATTGCTACGACAGAGATCGATGTTGGAGAGGAAGGAACTTAGGTTTGGCTTTAAATCAATTGAGATCGAGAAACAGGGAAGAAAATGGGTTCGAGAAATCGAGATGATGGGTTAATGGCAAGTTGATTGAGAAACAGGAAGAGTTTGATGGTAACGGACCGAGGTCGAGAAGGAATTGTTGTCAGCGATTCTATTGAGACTGGGTTTGAGCAAGATTGATTGAAGATGGGTTTTGGTTGTCGCTGTTGTTGGTTGTATGACTGGACAGAGGCGAGATGATGGAGATCGGAAAGAGCAGATGAAATCAAGTTTTTTTGAGCTCAAGAAAGGATGAAATCAAGATATCCATAGAATCAGTGAACTAGATAGAAGAAGCAACTGGGTTCGATTTAGTGTTGAACTTCAAGAGTTTGGTGTTGTTGTTAAGCCTGGGTTTGATTCGATCATATGAGGATTGAAGTTGGCGATAATGGATCTCGGGGATTGTCTTTGTGGGGAGTCTCGAGTGTGATGATTGATAGTAATGGGTTTTGTGGCCGAGAGATGGGTATTGAGTTTGCAAACTTTGGAGAATTGTTGGTAGATTGAATCGGTGAAGTTAATGGGTCTGTGGATTGATGAACGAACACGGAGAGGTTGATGCTGTTGGTTGTCACTGCAATTAGGAATTCGATTTGATGAGTATGGTGAATCGTTGTTGTGTTGAATTGAGACAAGCTTTAAAAGGGAATGAATGGTTAGGCAGTGAAGAGTTGGTGTTGTTTGAAGAACTGAAATGAGATTGTCTCAGATCGGATTGAAGGGTCGTGTTTAAGCCGCTGCACAGTGGAATGTCAAGAGAAGTCGCTTAACTAGATGTATGTTAGGATTCTTAAATAGAGAAGACCCAAGGAAAAGGCTCGAATTTGGCCTGTGCAAGTCCAAAGAAACAATCGGAACTCCTGGCCGGTTTCGCTCATGCGAGTTGACTCGGTGAGTCCGAGGAGCGATCCAAAGAATCGATCCAACTCACCCAGTTAGACCAATCAGCCGAATCAGAAGCTGACTAGAAGCTGACTCCACCTCCCTTTGACCATGTTGACTAACAGTTGACTGACGGTTTGACTTTTTGACCGTTAGTCCTAACGGTGGACTGACGGAATATTCCGTCGAATATTCCCCTGACGGAGAAGAAGATTCAGGTGGCCGGCGGCGACTATTCCCGCTCGTATTCCTACCATAATACCAGCTTTTCCTATGAGCCAAAAATTCCGTAATTTTCTATGGACTTCTCTCATGGGTGTGAAGACTTGGACTAGGAATTGGATGGAGAATTGGACTCAAATTTGGAAAGAGAAGATGGAAGATGAGAAAGACTTGGATTTGGAAATTGAATTGCTAAAGGAAAAGGATTCTATTCCTTGGAAGATTTGGAGAATAATGAAGCCTATAAATAGAGAAGTTTTCTACATCTTTTACACACACATCTCTACACACACAACACTTTTCTTTTCTTATTCTTTGTGTGAACTCTTTAGCATGAGTAGCTAATTTTATTATTGATTGAGGATGAATTCCTAGTTCTTAATATATGTTTTGAGTTTTGTTTCAATTCTATCTTGAGTTTTTCACATGATTATCGATTGTTTTTACTAATAGGAATGATCTTAAAGACATTCATGATTGATTGATAGATTGTTTGGGTGGCCAACTAAATTGATTTGTTAATTTGATCTTAAGCTAGTGAAAGTTAGGAGATAAGTAATCGCTTTCTTGACTCTTTACATAAGTAGCAAACACGAGACCTTGCGAGGGATTCCGTGGAGCAATTGTGTGTAGAAACAACGCTAGAAAGTGAACCAAGCGAACCGAGTTTAACTACTAGTACTAAACCTAAATTCATAAATCTTAATGCATTCAGGAATTACATCTTGTAAGTGAACCTCAAGGTGGTTCTTTTGGATAGAATCGATAACTAAGCGGACTTGTTACTCGGTGAAATAAGGGATTTTGGAGCTAGCTAAGCGGACCTGCTATCCTACGGTTGGTGATAATTTGTGACTTATAACAAGTAGAAAAGAACATAACTTGAATCATTGTTTTGCAACGAAGAAGGATTCCTTGATCTTGTCTCTCTTATTGCTTTCAACTTTATCTTTTAATTGCTTTGTTTATTTTCTTTTGCTTTTTAAACCCCCCTTTCGTGACAATTTTTACAACTAGAATCTCTTGCTCCTCGTGGGAACGAACTTGACTTCCATTATATTATTTTTAATTGAGTGGAAATATTGATTAATTTGATTGCACCTACGACACGCATCATCCACTGCCAACCCGATATCCGGCCATGTTGGCCGTCCACTTCCAAGGTCATCTACCCAACTGACCTAATGCATCATTTGATGCAAGATTGGCTCTTGGCCAATGTAGCTTCCAACCAATGCCATATTGGCCTTAGCCAATATGCATATGCGATGTGCCTTACTTGGCACCATATATGGCCCAGGGACAAATGCATCTCACCATGCAAAGGAAGCTTTGGATGAAGCTTCATCACAAGCAAATGGCGCATCTTTTAGCATGCGCCATGCTAAAAACACGTGGTGTTACAGTACGTTTTACTTCGACTTGTATAAATAGGTCTTACCTATTTCCACAGAACAACAAGTTCATTCGGGAATATACAACACTCAGAAAATACTTGCTAGCTTACCATTTGTTAGCCTTCCCACTTTTCTGATACAAGTCGTAGTAACACAACTACTCTTCCAGAATCAACTATTCTGGTCTCATCACTTTCCTTGCTTCCCTCCCCAAAACCAACCCATTCTCCTCCACTTTGTGACCGAAGCAAGTCCGGAACAACCATTTCTTGGTTTAGGCTGGATTTGTACAGATTGATCTCTCGAATCTAAAGTACTCCCTTGCAGTCATTGTTTAGGGTTTAAATTGTTTCTCACCCGTACACCCGAAATTACCGAAATCAGCAGAAACCATTTTCACCCTCAAACAATTGGTGACCACAGTGGGAGGTTGATCTTTCGGTTACAATGTCAATTTTCGACCATCGATCTCATGCTTCGACCCAGACATCAAGATGATAGAAGCAGGAGACCCGTTCAGGGATCGACGACTCAGTTACCAGACGACCCGACTATCAGTCATGACACGTGATGACCGGGGACTTCCTAGAGGATATAAGCAAACGATCCGCCAGAGAATTGACGACTCGGTTATCAGGAAACTCAGTAACGACTGTGGACTTTGCACAATCACGACGGTACTTCCTGTAAAACCCTGGTCTTACACCCGGAAAGTTTCCTTTTTCATCAGGAGACCTAAAAAACCAAGTAAGTCCTACCCAGGCAAAATGCGTGGTTTACCTTTTCAAGTTTTCACCGGAATAAAAAAAAACACAATAGCCATGTTCTGTTCCACCCCATGTCAGCTACCAAACACACGGTTCCATGGTTTTCCTGGGTGTTGATGGTGGATTTTCATTTAAGGTTAAAATTGTAAAAGCCAGAAAATTATTCGCTAACATCTTGTAAAAGATAAAGCCATTAATAAGTGTTGAATACTTCTTCACTTTACTAATTCACCTAGAATGGAGCATGTGACAACAATCCCATTCTGTGAATTAAATACACAAAATTCATCCAGGTTGGAGCATGTAGCAACAATCCCATATACCCTGTGAATTTATAGCATTATTAATTAATGCGTAAGCAACCTTGTATTTCCTGTACTCATTATCGGTCTTGCATGACGACTCGAGTGTTGCTCTCTCGTGCAGAGCAACACGAACCTCCAAGCATTATAATGAAAGCATGTACGAAATATCCGCATGTGCCGCAACTCTCGATGTGTTATACTAGCCCGATTGAGCAACTCTCGGTGTGTTATACTAGCCCGATTGAGCATCCGGACTGTCCGTATCGATCTGAAATAATCTCGATCATCCAACTTCACCGACATGATTGGATGGCCAAGATCAATTCCATAACCCCCAAGCAGGTATGGAATATTCGCTGCCGAACCAACGCGGACCCCGCATGGTCGGCCTCCCCAAAAGATTGGCATATCTTTCCAAAACGTCCAAACCAGAGCGGTATGGGCGGAAAACCCTAAATTAGGGTTTGCGGCACATTACATGTGTCACAAAACAGTCTCAACTATCCATCTTCGCAGGTATAGATGAAGGGTGTAGATATAGATTCAAAAGGCCCAGAGCATGTCAACACAATCACCGTGGGCCCGCCTACATACCTGACCAATCGGTTAGGACCAACCATGGTTGGTCATCCCAATTCGTACGCCCAAATGGAGCATGACGCACGGCCGTGAAACCCAAAATTATGGTTTTATGAGCATCACGAGCGTCCATCTTCTCATGGCACAAATGGAGGGTCCAAGATTAGATTAAGCAGTCCGGTCATACCAACATGACCACCGTGGACCCATCTATCCCCTCACCTGGTCTTCCAAGGCATACCATGCCTGGTTATCCCAAATCGTCCGCCCAAACTAGCGTGGTTACACTTCCCAATTGCAAACTAATCTCGACCGCTCAACTTCGCCGGACGATTTGAGTGGCTTAGATCACGTTTTCATGGGACAGTCAGGTATAGGCATGAACACCAGCCTATCACCTACACGCCAGACCGATCGTCCAAGACCGACCAAGATTGGTCGTCTTGGAACGCGCGCCCGAAGTTGGCACGATGCGCGGCTTTTGTTTGCACTCATTTTTTGTCGCAAACTGATCTCGACCACTCGACTTTGCCGGACGAATTGAGTGGTCCAGATCACACTTTCGTGAGATAATGGGGTATGGGCGCCTACACCATCATGCCGTCTACACGGATGTACGATCGGCCTGGCCAAAATCGTATCCCAAGCTTGGATTCGACCAGGCTGAAGAGGGATGCTTGCGCACCTCTTCTAAAACCCTAATTCCATCAACGGTCGCAGATGAGTGTCTCAAAGATCATCTCGTCCGTCCAACTTCACCGTCTTGGTTATACAACCCTGGTCAGGAGTTAATTGGTCAGTAAGGCATCTTGGTGATAACCACTCGTCACTTTACCACACCATGATGCAGTACCTACATAGAATACACATGATACTTCACAAGTATCGACCTCCTGAATAACGCAGTTATTCAATTTAGTATTACATGCTACCTTTTGTGGGTCCCACGACCCACACAGTTCCAGACATCAATCATGTCACAAACTGGGGGATACATACTGGAGTATTGGTTTGGCGGTTTATAGCGTGCAGCGCACAACGCGCCATCACAAGAGCGTGTCAGGAAGTCATGGACGTTTAAGTGATGATGGGAGAAGTGGGCAAGCCTGGTCGTGTGACACTAACACATGACTCCACTACTCCACTTTCTCCACTTCCCACGAGATACGAAGGTTAGGCTAAAAGACTTGTATTAATAGGTTCTCCATCCTATTTTTTAAACAAGAAGGAACAAGTCCAGACAACAGAGGCAAGTGTTGATACAATCGTATTCAAACACCGGAACTGATAGCTTACACCTTGCAAGCCGTTCGACTTTACTGATACAAGTCATTCATAGCCAACACCTTCACATTCTCAACACCTTCTTCGCTTCCCTCCCTAAGATCAACCCCATCACCTTCACTTTGTGACCGAAACAAGTCTGGAACGGCCATTTCTTGGTTTAGGCCGGACTTGCACAGATTGATCTCTCGAATCTACAAGCACTCACCGCGCAGTGCATTTGTTTAAGGTTTAGACTCATTTATCATCCACACATCCCAAATTACCAAAACCGGCAGAAATAGTTTTCACCCATAAACAATTGGCGACCACGATGGGTGGTTAATCTCTCGGTTGTAAAGTCAATTTCTTCAAAATCCGATTCAATTTTATCAATTTTAAAAAGGGTAGATCTTAGGACCAATTTAATCATCAATCCATTTCAACATGGTAGAACTCAGGTCTGGATCAGCAATTAATTCTGATGGAGCTAGTGTGGATAACAATCCCGGTGTCGATGTACCTGTCAGTGGAGCTACCGTGGTCAATACATCTTATGGAGCCGTCACTTCTACCACCAGTGCCAGCGTATCAGGAGATGTTCCAGTAAGTGTAACACCTCCCATCACCAGAGCCAGAGCAGCCGCAAATCCCGGCAGCAACAACTTCCACTCCTTCATCAGGACGAGGAGCCGGAGGGACGAGTGGAGGACCATCCCCCATTACCATTGCAGACTTGATGGAGAAGCAGGAAGTTCTTGCTAAGACTCAAACGGATGTGGCCGCAACTCAGAAAGAGGTACTCACTTTTCTTAAGACATTAACTTTCGATTTCCACAAGAGCCGCGACAGCCCCTGGAGAAAAAAAGGAACACATTCAACGCACCGGCGAATGGACTTAAGTGGTGTGGACCACCATGGACCTGATCAAACAAGCGACATCAGATATGAGCGAACCTGTCATGGAGACTCCTACATTGGGGACTGATCCTCATAACAATCCTCCTCAAGTCAATAGTTTCACTATGAACCAGAGGCCGGTGGATCGAGAAGCGGTTTCTCTAGTGGAAAGTTTATACGAAATTTCACACCTCTAGAAGAATCAGCGCGCTGAGACGTTTTGCTGCAATCAACCAGAGGAAGGTCACGACCGTGCACTACATGTCACCGCACGCATCAAGGATTCAGGGTTCAAGACGGCCCTTATCTACACAGGAGCGTATTCGAATGTGATTACTCTCAAGACTCTCGGTACATCCAAGTTTCTCCCGGGCAAGGTCGTGCAAAGCCTACCAAAATGACGTACTTCGAGGAAACCAAACCAGCACATACGGGAGAAGCTCCGCGGAAAGAATCAGACAAGTTCGTTGCGTCCCACTCCCCACGTGGGCGTCAATTAAGGAAGAAGACCGGCTTGCATCATTGAGGGCTAAAACCCACGATGCATCTTTGTTGACGAAGCATTCTTCTCCATCCTGTGAAGCCACGACCCACGTTCACACGAAGAGGGAACGAACTTTTGTGGTGAGTCGTGACCAGAAAGGGAAAACGGTATACCGACACTGCCATTATCAATTAGCAGGGGAGACTGTTACCCAGTCTCTCCACCCAATGGAATGCTACAACAACAACGAACCACAAGAACAAGTGCTAGATGCTCCACAACATCTGCAAGATGGCACCAACTCCACAACTGATGAGATTGAAATCGTTGAGGAATCTCCTAGGCCTATCTCCATCAGCTCAACCTTGTGTACGGATAAACGCACAAAGCTCGTGGAACTTCTCAAAGAGTACCAAGACATATTCACTTGGAGATATGAAGAAATGCCGGATTTAGATGAAAATTGGTCACCCATCATCTACATGTCATACCTGGATCCAAGTCGGTTAAACGATTGTAGTTCGGACACGAGGAAAATGGATAGATCGGTCTTTGCATAGACTTCGAGAGACTTGAACAGTCTTTGCTCCAAAACGATCCTCCTCTACCTGACATCGACATGTTAGTAGATACAACCAGCGGACACGGCATGTTCTCCTCCATGGATGGATGCAGCGGCTACAACCAGATAAGGATGTACGAGCATGATGCAATTAAGATAGCTTTTCGAACTCCTCTCAGAAATTTTTATTATACCATACTGCCATTTGGTTTAAAGAATGCCGGTGCAACGTATCAACGCTCTATGATGGCAATCTTCCACTGGAGCCGATACCTCAAGGGAGCAGCCTCAAGAAGATAACGATGTCCACGCGTCATATCGAGCAAGATCCGGGCGAGTCACTCTATCAGACAATGGTCGAACAAGATCCGGGCGAGTCTCTTTATCAGACAGTGGTACATGTCTATCATGCTATGTTGGAGAATCCGCGCTTTTGGTCATCCTCTGAGCGTTTGAACGCTCATCTACAACAATATATGCCCCGATAGAAAGAACCAGGCCTGCCGAATAATGAAGAGACTCAGAATGTTTGTAGGGGCATATATCTCACCAACGGGCGATACAACCTTGACCTTCCTTAAGAAGTTCCACTGAAAGCGAAAGAGGAAAACCACCGAGATACAACATCCTGCGCGTCATCGGCTCCAACTCCGAGTACCACATGCACGACTCCCACAATGATGAAACAATGTCCAAGATATTACATATATGGCTCGACAACAACCACTATGAACAAACCATGTAAACCACACTTGGGGACTGAGGCTCAGCATGAAGTTCCTTCACCGTTAGTCAAGGAATTATTCAACATGAGAGAGATGGTCAGTTAAGAAGCATGGAATTCGCAAGGGTAAATCGAACTGAAGAGGGAAACACTTCAACGCTCCCTCTAGCAGAAGCTGCTTCTGGTCTATTCAAGAGCCGCCTCAACGCTCTCTCTGGGACCCACGTTCGCTTCAGAATCCTTCTTCAACACTCTTTCCAAGATCCACCTCAACGTTCGCACCAGAAACCACTTTAACATCCTCTCGAGATGTTTCAACACTCAAGCTGCATCAATAATCTGCGCTCTGGTCAAGTTATCTTTGATGTACTCATTGCTCAACATATGTCTCATCCATCCTTCATGAGGGCCCAGCGGAGCATGAAAAAACCTTGAAGTCGATAGGAGAAGGGTTATCTTGTGGAACAGATATTTTTATATAGTTGAAAGAGCGCGGTGAACAAATCATCATCAATGTTCAGCATATCTTTGAAGCTGTCAACGCCTCCTGACTTGGCACCAGCATTATCCCCAGAAGACATCTCAACAGGAGTCTTTCTTCATTCTATAATAAAAGACATGAGTCAGTACTTGTATAAAAACGCGTGAGATGTGTAGTCACACACGACAGAACACATTCACGTTGGAGTACACAAGGCTGGTATTGGGTCCAAACACCGGTATTGATCAAGTCACAAGTCCGGTATTGCTCAAGTCTCAAGTCCGGTGTTGATCAAGTCACAAGTCCGGTATTGCTCAAGTCTCAAGTCCGGTGTTGATCAAGTCACAAGTCCGGTATTGCTCAAGTTTCAAGTCCGGTGTTGATCAAGTCACAAGTCCGGTATTTATCAAGTCAAAAGTCCGGTCTTGCTCAAGTCTCAAGTCCGGTGTTGATCAAGTCACAAGTCCGGTATTGCTCAAGTCTCAAGTCCGGTGTTGATCAAGTCACAAGTCCGGTATTGCTCAAGTCTCAAGTCCGGTGTTGATCAAGTCACAAGTCCGGTATTGCTCAAGTTTCAAGTCCGGTGTTGATCAAGTCACAAGTCCGGTATTGCTCAAGTTTCAAGTCCGGTGTTGATCAAGTCACAAGTCCTAGTATTAATCAAGGCACAAGTCCTAGTATTGCTCAAGTTTCAAGTCTGGTATTGATCAAAGTCACAAGGTCTGGTATTCGAATAAAACAGCGTCACGCGATGAGGACCTAGTTTTCCGTCAAAACACAGGGTCAACGTTCAGTCAAGCACGCGACGGGTCCCACTTGATCCCAGCCCCAGATTGGTCGAAGCAGACAAAGCCGTCCCCAATCAAAGCTCTCTCTCCAGAAGAAGGCGTTTTAGCTCCAACACTTCAACGCTCTCCCGGGCTTGCTCCAGAAGCTGCTTCAACGCTTTCTACAGAACCCACATTTACGTTTGAGCACACAAAGTTCATTTTTTTTTTAAAAAAAGCTTGCTCACATCGGGTCCCACGTTCGAGCAAAGCAAACAACAAGGCCGATGTTTGGTCAAAGCATCAGTCCGGTGTTTAGTCAATCTAGCTGGGTCGGTGTTTGATCGAAGTAGCAAGATGACACTCGAGCAAGTACATCCACAGTACGGTCAAAGTAGGCACAGGACATGGCCCACGTTTGAAACATGTACACGGTGGTCCCGTATTTGATCGAAGCATGCACATCTGCCCATGTTCGAATCAAGCATGTTTACATCGGGTCCCACGTTCGATGAAGCAGACGCAGCGGACCCACGATTAACCAAAACAGGCACATCAAGCCCACGTTCGATGAAGCAGTTGCAGTAGCCCCACGAACGAAAAAGACGTAACAGTCTATCGAAGCAGGCAAGACCGACATCACGCTAGGGGAACACTCGCCTGGACACCTCTTGAACGTGACATGCTCCAAGGACAGGATGACCCGTCTCTCCTGGTAACATCTAACTTTGTCTCATAAGCTTTGTATTTAATCTGTCACCATCTCATGCCTACCCCACAATGGTGTAACCATTACGTGCTAGGCAGGGGACTTAATGTTGATGGTGGATTTTTATTTATGGATAAAATTGTAAAAGCCAGGAAATCATGCGCTAACATCTTGTAAAACATAAAGCCATTAATAAGTGTTGAATACTTCTTCACTTTACTAATTCACCTAGAATGGAGCATGTGACAACAATCCCATTCTGTGAATTAAATACACAAAATTCATCCAGGTTGGAGCATGTAGCAACAATCCCATATAACCTGTGAATTTATAGCATTATTAATTAATGCGTAAGCAACCTTGTATTTCCTGTACTCATTATCGGTGCGGCATGACGACCGAGTGTTGCACTCAATGAGCAACATGAACCTCCAAGCATTATAATGAAAGCATGTACGAAATACCGTCAGTGCCGTAACTCTCGGTGTGTTATACTAGCCCGATTGAGCAACTCTCGGTGTGTTATACTAGCCCGATTGAGCAACTCTCGGTGTGTTATACTAGCCCGATTGAGCATCCGGACTGTCCGTATTAGTCTGGAAATGATCTCGATCATCCAACTTCACCAACATGATTGGATGGCCCAGATCAATTCCATAACACCCAAGCAGGTATGGAATATTCGTTGCCAAACCAACGTGGACCCCGCATGGTCGGCCTCCCCAAAAGATTGGAATAGCTTGCCAAAACGTCCAAACCGGTATGGGCGGAAAACCCTAAATTAGGGTTTGCGGCACATTACATGTGTCACAAAACAGTCTCAACCATCCATCTTCGCAGGTATAGATGAAGGGTGTAGATGTAGATTCAAAAGGCCCAGAGCATGTCAATACAATCACCGTGGGCCCACCTACATACCTGACCATTCGGTCAGGACCAACCATGGTTGGTCATCCCAATTCGTACGCCCGAATGGAGCATGACGCACGGCCGTGAAACCCAAAATTATGGTTTTATGCATCACGAGCGTCCATCTTTTCCGGCACGAATGGAGGGTCCAAGATTAGATTAAGCGGGTCCGGTCATACCAACATGACCACCGTGGACCCATCTATCCCCTCACCTGGTCGGCCAAGGCATACCATGCCTGTTTATCCCAAATCTTCCGCCCAAACTAGCGTGGTTACACTTCCCAATTGCAAACTAATCTCGACCGCTCAACTTCGCCGGACGATTTGAGTGGCTTAGATCACGTTTTCATGGGACATTAAGGTATAGGCGTGAACACCAACCTATCACCTACACGCCAGACCGATCGGCCAAGGCCGACCATGATTGGTCGTCTTGGAACGCGCGCCCGAAGTTGGCACGATGCGCGGCTTTTGTTTGAACTCGTTTTACGTCAACCGATCTCGACCACTCGACTTTGCCGGGAAGAATTGAGTGGTCCATATCACACTTTCGTGAGATAATGGGGTATGGGCGCCTACACCGTCATGCCGTCTACACGCATGTATGATCGGCCTGGCCAAAATCGTATCCCAAGCTTGGATTCGACCAGGCTGAAGAGGGATGCTTGCACACCTCTTCTAAAACCCTAATTCCATCAACGGTCGCAGATGAGTGTCTCAAAGATCATCTCGTCCGTCCAACTTCACCGGCTTGGTTATACAACCACAGTCGAGTTAATTGGTCGAGTAAGGCGTCTTGGTGATCACCACCCGTCACTTTACCACACCATGATGCAGTACCTACATAGAATACACACGATACTTCACAAGTATCGACCTCCTGAATAACGCAGTTATTCAATTTAGCATTACATGCTACCTTTTGTGGGTCCCACGACCCACTCATTCCAGACATCAATCATGTCACAAAATAGGGGATACATACTGGGGTATTGGTCTGGCGGTTTACAGCGTGCAGCGCACAACGCGCCATCACAAGAGCGTGTCAGGAAGTCATGGACGTTTAAGTGATGATGGGAGAAGTGGGCAAGCTTGGTCGTGTGACACTAACACATTACTCCACTACTCCATCACTCCACTTTCTTCACTTCCCACGAGATACGAAGGTTAGGCTAAAAGACTTGTATAAATAGGTTCTCCATCCTATTTTTTAAACAAGAAAGAACAAGTCCAGACAACAAAGGCAAGTGTTGATACAATCGTATTCAAACACCGGAACTGATAGCTTACACCCTGCAAGCCAGTTCAGCTTTCTGATACAAGTCATTCATAGCCAACACCTTCACATTCTCAACATCTTCTTCGCTTCCCTCCCTAAGATCAACCCCATCTCCTTCACTTTGTGACCGAAACAAGTCTGGAACGTCCATTTCTTGGTTTAGGCCGGACTTGCACAGATTGATCTCTCGAATCTACAAGCACTCACCGCGCAGTGCATTTGTTTAAGGTTTAGACTCATTTCTCATCCACACATCCCAAATTACCAAAACCGGCAGAAATAGTTTTCACCCATAAACACTGGGATGCCGGCAACACTTTCAACCAAGACAACATCATTTCCAAAAAAAAAACAATTTAATCCTAAATGATTCATTCCAAAAGAATAATCCAAAACCGTCAAGGTAACATTTATCTATCAACCCAAAAAAAAAAAATCCGAGAAAATCAAAACCATAAACCGTAGCTTCCATTTGCCTTTCAAAAAAATAAAATAAAGAAGTTCAGAAGACAGAAATGTTATCAAGGAAAGTTTTCCTACAACGGCTTGCTCCTCTTAGCAAAGGCCTCCCTCGTGCTCTGGAGAGCCGCCCTTTTCAACTTCAGCTGCCTGCACAATCTTTTGAATTTCGCTTCCTGCTTCTTCACCATGTCTGCGGAAGGACCTTTGACTGTTTGGGCCAGCAACTTTTCAACCTCGGAGAAACCATCGATGAACCAAGGAGCATTGAACTCGAACTTTATGCACATGTCACGGTGGAACCTCCAGCTCGAGATTACGTCCTCAGAAACTGTATGACCAGTCACGTTGCGCATGTCGTCAATCGAAGACAAGGCTTCCTCCACACGCTTGACCAGCGCGTATCGGCTAGTAATTTTCTTGGTCGTGGCAATATGACCGTAGCTTTCCCATATCTTGGTATATAACGCCTCATGTTTAGCTGGCATGCTAAATCCCCAATCAACACGTGATCCGGATAAGGAACCAGGTATGGAGGAACAAAGGTGGCGCCTGCGACTGCATCAGTAACTGGCGAAGGATTCCTAACAACAATTGCGCCAACATTCACGTGAGCAATCTCCGCTGTCTGAGTCACAACCAGTGTAGTCAAAAATCGTTCTCCAAGGCCGATTACTCGCCGAGTAATCGCTACAGGCTATATGACCGAGGCGATTTCCGATTCCAAGGCATTATCGATTTTTTGCAATTAAGGTGCCCGATTTTACCGATTTTTGAGCAAAACGAGTTAACGATTTTTCCGAGTTGGCCTTGCATGCACTAGAATCAGAAAAGAAACTTTTTGTAACCCCTCATATGAGAGTTTTCAAATGGAGAAACCTCTAGATACGTGATAAATACGTTCAATATAACAATATTACATACTTATTTACATGATAGTGTTAAAATTATAATTTTATTTAGTTACAAATCATGACTTATGAGCAGCAATATATAAGTCTCCAACAAAAAGGTTCCGCGTACTAGACCGACTTTTGGCGATTTCCAAGTTCGAACTTATTGCTCCTCTCTCCAAGCTCCCCAACCGAGTAGGACCGAGGAACGATTTAGACTAATTTGGTCACAACAACGCTTTCATCTTAATCGGCCTATGTTTCAAAGCCACCAGGCTTGGATGACACGACTAGATACAAAGCTGTGTCTTCACCAGTTTCCATCTCAAGTTCGTCTATAGAACCGGCTTCGCTCTGTGATATCATGGCTTAGACACTCTTTTTTTTTTTTAAAGAGAAGAAGAAGGAAGGCAAAAGAAGAGCATGGAGAAGACTCACTGATTCGCTTTCAGACCGACTAGAGGAAGATTCAGCACTGCTATCGGAAGAACTACTCTCGCCATCTCTGGACTCTGAGGTTTCATCCTTCTCGGATTCCCCTTCTCCATGGGTAGGCTCAGCATCGCTTCCTTCCGTCTCAAGAGGTGTAGTTTTCTAACTACGTGCAAGTTTAGTGAAGGCGTTCACGCTGCTAAGACCCTAGGCAAGGAACAAGAACATACACTCAGAAATGAGACAAAGATATACGCAATCCGACTGAATTAGGAAGAAAATTATACGTACTCGCATATTGTAATAGCTAAAAGTCGGGAGAGCCGTCGGATCCGACTGAAAACCACCAGTACGGCTTTTAGATCTTCGCTCATTCACTTGGGGACTATCTGCATTCGGGCTAACGGATTTTCGCTTGGGATCCCTCAACAATGGATGTTCCGCTAAAATCGCAGGAGAAGGCTTACCGCGACGATTTTCTACCACATCATTCACGAATCCATGGATATCAAGAAACTCATCCTGCCAAAATATGTTATATTTGGAGGTTGTTGATGGATTTCGTTCCGCAAGCAGAAAAGGGAGACTTTGACCCGGCGCAAGAGCACTAGCATCGAGAACAGTAGACAACGGGATTTCTGGAACAACCGGCTGACGAACGAGTGGGACCCCTTGGTCAAAACCCATATGCCGAGCCGCCCTATCAATGTTGTAAGAGATCGCTTTGCAAGATCCTCGAAAGAAAGACGGTACATGACCGGGCATGCATCTTCGCATGAACACCATCTCTCCAACACTCAGATCCTCTTTATCAGAAGACAAAGACATGTTCGGAACAGGAGCAAAGGTATTGATCTGAGTTATAGACGCATGCACCGGAGCCCATGGACGAAAATTAACCGTGTACGAGTTGTCAAGAAATCCAACCAGGTTCGAGCCAATCTTTGGACGCCTATTCGACCAGCGCAGTATCCTGGAGCCACCCCAAGACTCGGGAAGTACAGCCAACGGTTTTGGGGCGTACTTCTCAAAGTGCTCCCACAGCCACGCCTGAAGAAAGGCGGCATGAATGTACGAATCCACTTTTATATAGCCGTTTGAAGCACACATATCCGAGACCATCTGATCCAAGTGTGCGTACAGAGAACCAAGAAACAAACCGCCAATAGGGAGAACGACGCCTTTTGCCAGTTTTAAAGCAAACTTGATAAGTTCCTGCCTTATCTCCTTCTTACCGGAGCCGTCATTAAAAATATCTCTGGATAACCAAAGAGCCAAGAACGCCGCGACATGAAGTATGATATTCTTCTGGTTCGACTCCAACTCGTCAGGAAACCACTGAGACACCCACCAGTCTTAAAAGCACTTCGTCTCGTTTTCTTTCCGAACGAATCCATTTGACTTCGCAACCAGGGCGACGCGCATTTCTTCTTCATCTGCAGACAACCTAACGTCGAGGTTTCCAATTACGGGAAGTTTTAGCAACACAGCCACGCTCTCCAAGGAGATGGTCATTTCACCCCACCTGCATACGGTCGTGTGGGTGTCCGGACACCATCTGGAAACAAAAGCAACTAGGCCTGGAATATCTTTCCTAACCTGGAGCATCATGGGAAGCCGCAACAAAGACCAACGATTTGCGCCTTGGTCAAATTGGTTTTTACATGCTCCTGGCTCATCATAAACCGCATCCATTTCTCGAAGGGACGCAACGGACTCACAGAGATTTTAAAGTGAATAGGAGAGGCATGATATTCTTTCCTCTGAAGGCAAAACCTTATTACGCCTCCTGGCCGAAGCCATCGGTCTTCTCCCTCACTTTCCGAATCAGTCAGAAGAATCGACACATACTTGGGGTGATTTCTCTTAACCGTGGCCGATGTCGTGAAGAACTAATCATCTACATTTGTCTTGGAATTGCCAACATCTTTCGGTACGGCAGAACTTTTCTCAAGTGACATCATAATGAAGAATCTCCCACGCTACTTTCACCTTCCAAACAACTACAATGGAATAATACGAAGAGAAATTATTACGGAAAGTGCACGGAAATTATTTTTCCACCCAAGACGCAAGCCAATTTGTTTCAAAGCCGCACCCTACAGCATAAAATTCTTGTCCGACCGAGGAGGTGCGCCCCACCATGGGAACCATGCACACGGCCACACCAAAACAAGGAGTAAACCCTAAAAACTAGGTTTTCGTGGGGAAGGGATGGCAATTACTATCGCGTGATTACTTTGCACGGTGAGTTGAGGCGGTCAACATTACTATGGTATTCATGCCTAAGTACTACTACAAGCTCGTGCAAAACATACCTACGGCTAGGATTCACACCAACATTTTCCACAAGGTCATGAAAAGGTACGCCTACAACTAAGGTTTACACCAACACAAAAGAAAAGAGAAAACAAGTTAAAGAAGAAGTATTGGAAGGCATACCTGGGATTTGCTTGTCCGCTTCGCTTTACTGCTACCACACGGCTGGGATAAAAAAAAAATAGGCATGAAACGAAATAGAAGCCGACCCTCCTTTTATATATACATGGTACGTGGGAGTTTGTACAAGGAAAGGATTTCCTATTTTGAGCCAAGAAAGGAAAAGAGGAAACCGGTCCCGCAAAGACCAATTTCCAAGCCCAAGACCGCTCACGCCGTGCCTTGGCCCCACACGCCAAGCCGTCCTCTATGCTTTGCCTCCCCAAGTTGTGCACACCTCGCTTCACCGGACCACGCCTTGCCATGGCCGCACCATGCCAAGCCGTCCACTCCACTATCACAGGCCCTATCATGCCAGGCTATCCATGCCATGGCTTGCCACGCCGACACCAACAACTCATCGAGCCAACATTATGATGTTCCTTAACCCAGCCAAGATGATGAAAAGCCAGCTTAAGTCACACCTCTCACCTCACCGCTTCATGGTCTACATGAATAAGATCTATGCAAGGCTGCCAAACGTGGGATCATGAACTCTCCTTGCCACAAATAGCAACCGTGTCAAGCCATCCACCATGCTTGCCTTCCTAAGACCACGCCACCTCTTGGCCCCACGTGCCAAGCCATCCGCTACGCTTTGCCTTCCAAGACTGCTCTTCCTCCGTGATGTACGGCCAGACCAAGCCAGCAACTTTCTTCTCACCCCTCCATGGTCTGCATCCCCAGTACAACTTATGCAGGGCCGCCAACACGGGAAGCAAAAACTCTCTTCACCTCTCAAAAAGGTTAGTCGGATTTTCCTGACCATCTTTGCAATGATTTACGTCTTGATTCCGTCCTTGTCTGTCACCATCATATGCTTACCTCGCAACAAGGCACCTGTTCCGAACTAAGCAGGGGACTTAATGTTGATGGTGGTTTTTAGCTTAGGGGTAAAATCGTAAAACACTAGTCGAGCAAAGGACGTCCAAGAACTTGAGTAATAATGTCCAAACCAAGCACATTTATTGAACCCTTTAATTTGTCTGCAAGAAAATTACCAGGGTACATTTTTTAATGCTAATTAGGGTTTCTACAAGCCAAAACCCTAATTGTCACACCGCATGTGTCAATGGAAAACCATGCCAGCCACACCTACCGCGCCTAGGCATGCCAACCATGCTAGCTGCACCCCTGTGTCAATGGCAAACCATGCCAGCCACATCTACCGCGCCCAGGCATGCCAACCATACTAGCTGCACCCCTGTGCCAATGGCAAACCATGCCAGCCACGCCTACCGCGCCTAGGCATGCCAACCATGCTAGCTGTAGTTGCAGGAAATACTACACTACACCCCTCACAAGAATCCACACAACTAAGCCATTGAAGATGAACAATTATAGTTTTTATTGATTAATTTCTTGAATGTTTACAAGACAAAATGGAAAAGAGCTAAAGAAATTACAATGACTATAAACTTTATCTCTCTTAATGACTTGCTCAACACTCGAAAAAAGATCCCCCCTTCAATAGGCCTATTCGGCTCTTTATATAGGGTGTTACATAATGGATGACAGCTAAGTTGTCCTTTATTTTCGGGAATGACTTGCGAAGTGTCGCAAGTATACAAATGCATAATCTCGCGACACTCCTAGTTCTCGCTAAGTCTTCACACCTTTCTCGTGTTCTGGCTGTCGTCATCCATTGCGTCACTTATTTTACTCGTCTGCGACGCCTTCGCTATGTAACGTTTATGGATTTCGCAGAGGTATTGGTGTTGCGATATTATGATCCTACATCTTGCCTCTTCTCATGTCTTCTCTGCGAAGGAGAGAATGTCATGAGAATTATCATTTTCAAACTGCCGCAACCGTTCATCCTTATCTGTTTTGGCGATTTGACTTCATACTTTTACACAAAATCTATAATACGTGTCTCTTCTTCCACCCATTTTTTGACACGTCCCTTTCAACCGTTACTTCTCAACCATTCACGTCTCTTCTCGCATTAAATGCGTTTATCTTCTCGAGAATTCTTCTCTATATATAGTTTTCTCATCCTCACCTTCTTCTTTTTTACTTTCTCTCTGCAATTCTTCTTCAATTCTCCTTCGTAACATCCGCTTCTGCTACTGTAAATTTTCTTTTTTACTTTGATCTTCAAATCCTTAATCATTCCCATACTCTAAAAATGGTTCCACCTGGTCGTAGATATGAAGTTCTCTTGGGAGAGACTCAAAAGGATTTACAAGGGAAAGGTTTCACATTATCCACTATTCCCCATCAAGAATCTTCATCTATTCTCTCCGCTAAATTATTTACTCGATCACTTGTTGTGATAATCAAAAGATCATAATCTCGCTAGGTCGATTCTCGCCGCCTTCCCATTCCTCTCTACAACCCTGAACTTCCTTTATTTTATGAAATTCTTGCTCATGAGAAATTCTCGCGAGTTGTTTACCAATTAAGTGGAGATTGTATCCGCTAATGCTTGAGTTCGCCAACCGTGGCGCTGGGTAAGGGGTCTCTATTCTAATGCGATCAGAGATCCTAAATTTGTAGATTTAGAGATATTCCCTGAGAAATATTCAGTAGAGAGTTTCTTTGAGAATTATGAAGTAATAAACATGAAGAACGATAGAACTCGTTGGGGTGCACGTTTGAAAAGAAGAGAAAATATCCCCAGTGACAAAGTACTTATGCAGGACATTGATTGGCATTCTGGCAAGAACAATGTTCCTCTCCACTCTAAAGACGAAAAATGGTGCGTCTTTCCGCTATTCTTGAATGGACCTTATATTTTAGGTTCGAATGTACTCCCTGCGAACCTCGCCAACTATCAACCTTGGGTATTTAACTGGCCCGAGAAAGCTAAAGAGGTGTGCTTCCCGAATTTCACTCAAGTTGTAATTATTAATTTTTTTTTACATCTACCAATCTTGCGAAACTTTCAGATTGTCAAATTAAGAAAAAGTTACAAGAGAAATCCTAAGTCCAGTACTCTGGCAATTCTCCAGTCGATCACGGATGAAGTAAGAAATACTTTTTCTTCATTATTTTTAACAATATTGTTGCCTCTATTTCTTATCTTCATTCGTGTGTGAAGGTGGGCGTTGAAGTTGTTGAAGAAGTAGATAGTTCTGAAGCTGCGAAAGCTAAAGGCAAGAGTAAAATTCCTTTTCGCAAGAAGAAATCTGCTGCTCCACCTTCTAAAAAAGGGAACTCCATTCTTCTTCTCGTTCCAGTCCTCAATCCAGTGAGATCTCTGATGAAGATGATGATGATATTGACACCTCTCTTGCGAAGGAGAATCATCCAGTTGAATCTGCTATGGCGCAACTATCCAGTGTTTTCTCTGATTCTATGCAAGGAATTGGAGATGATCATTTTTCTGCTACATGCGAAGCTCTCGCAAATATCTGTGATGCTCCCTTACTAGAGGATGATGATTCTTTTCGTGGAGTTTCCAAAGCAGTAACTCCCAGTTTCCTAAACACACTTAGTGCCTTGGTATGTCTATATTTCCTTATTTCTTGCATGATTTCAGTTATAAACCTTGTCTAAACGATTTCTTTATTTTCCTTTATAGTCTGGGAGAGCTTCCTTTGTTGTTGCCTCAGATCTCGAGAAAAGGCGCAACAGTCTCGAGAAGAAAAATCTTCAACTTAAGAAGAACAATGAAGAATTGGAAGCTGAAGCTGTTTCTCTTCGCAAGAGAGATAAAGAATTTGAAAATGAAACTGCTACTCTTCGTGAAAAGACCAAACAATTGGAAGTTGAGTCTTCTTCTCAGAAGGACAAGATATCTAGCCTTCAAAATGCTAATCAACAACCTTATCGTATAAAATTCTTCTCTTTTCTTGCTTTTATTCTGTCATTTATTTTTCTTTATCTGACTTATCATTTTCGCAGATGTTTATAACCTTTCTGATGAAGCCATTCTTCTTCACACATTTCCTGAGTCTATGGATAACGATGCTCTTCTTGCCCATCTCAATGATTCTTTAAATAGCTTTTCAAATGACAGAATCAAACATCTTTCTCTAAATGAACTTCAATCCAAATTCCGTCTCTTAGAAGGCGATCACGAGATCTAGTTTAAGTTTAGCCAACCAACTTAAACACCTACACCTTAGTTCCCAAGAGAAAATTAGTATTTTAAGGAAGAAGGTTAGTGATCTTATAGATGACAAAGATCGCATTGCTAACCAAGGTGCCCAAGCATTAGCAAAATTTCAAAAAACTCTTCTTGAAGTTCAAGTTGAGCGGGATGAATCCATTCGGCAAAATACTATTCTTAGCGAAAGAGAGAATCAACTTTGTTCCCTTCTTCTCATAAACAGTGACGATGAGTTCGTGATCGCTGTCGTATGCGTCAAAAATAATTTCACTTTCCTAAAGTATATGATAAGAAAGAGTTCGTATCC